>APFE030430335.1:175072-241379 GCA_000404065.3 Pinus taeda | reverse complement strand
TTAAAACTATGGTTTCAGCCATTCCTTCAAGGAAAAAATATCATAGAAAATATTTTCTCAAAATCTATTTTAAAAAGACCATGTATAAATTAAATTGTAAATTATTTTTCTAGCTTTGGTTGGGAATTTTAGATTCATTTTGTATGTATTTGAGGTTTGGGTGTTGTAAATTTTATTTTTGCAGGTTATATCAAGGAGTCAAATGGAAGAAGAGATAGATCTAGGCCCTTGAGGCTAAAATTTAGTCTCTTGGAATTTTTTGCAGGGTTTCCACGGAAAAAATTTCAGAAAATCAAAGAGTAGAAGCGTAAAAAAATTTGGAGCAAGGGTTTTAAACTTTTCAGGGCTTCTAGCCCCAATTTTTCCTTCCTAAGCCTCAACGTCAGCCTTTCTCCCTCTAGCGTCTTGGTTTCTAGCCCTCCTTCGGCCTTCTTCCCTTTCCGTCCTCCCTTGGCCTTCCTCCTCGACCCTCTTCTCCCTCTCTCCCTAGGGTTGCGGCTCCCTTTCCTTGGCCTTTAGGCCATAAGCCATAGGCCTTAGGCCTTTTCCTAGGCCCCCTAAACCCTTCATACCCCTAACACTAGCCTCATTAGGCATAGCATTGCCTCTTTGAGGCCTTATTCTTCACCTTTGGGCCCCGATCTACCATTCTAGCCCTTTTATCCCCGCAAATTCGTCTCCTGCCTTGTTCTCCATTTTCTTAACATCTTTTGCCCTAAATTGACCTGAAACCCTAATTTGAAGTTTTAAGGCTAAATACTTGGCAGTTTTGTAGGCTTAAGGTGTCAAAAATTCATATTTTTCAAGCGGCAACGAGATCCCAAAATTTCAACGAATTTCAACCATGGGATCTTCAAGGCCTTGGGCCTAGGGTTTGACCTCTAGACCCTTGTTTTGCTTCAGCTTTATTACAGCATTCAAATCACTAATATTTAGGCTCTAAAAGCACATTTTAACTAGTCAAAATCGATTAAAATTGTAAAATCTAAATTTTCACAACTTTTGGCCACTTGGGCATCTCTAATTTGACCTAGATCTGACATGTTAGTTCGCTGGAATTCATTGCATAACTGTGAAATTCAAGTCTTCAATATTTTTGAAGCATATACTTGATAAGGATCAAAAAATTTGAATTATCAATTTCCCGCAAAAACTTACTATTTTTAGACATTTTGGGAAACATATTCAGTGTTTTTAGTTTGTTGATCTATGACTAATTTACTGCTGTAATAAATTTATTAGTTTTGAAATTCCCGAATCACACATCCTAAAAGCCCTAAAAATTGAAAATTTTGAGTTCTAATGCATTTTTACTATTCTTGGGCATATTGAACATCTATTTTTGGCATATTTAGCTTGTTGATTTGTGGTTGTTTACTGTTGTAAACTAACAAATCAAACCTAAAATTTCATTAAATACATCATTATAAAGTGGGCTAACTAAGTTAATTTACATTTGCTGGTCATTGGTAATTTTTGTGTTTTATATCTAAGGAAAATTTCATGATTTGAAGTGGTTTCCTCACTACTGTTATAACATTGATGATTGTTTGAATTTCCTGAATTTTTATTGCTGATATAAATTGTCAGAGATCTGAAATTGGCTTTTCTCAACTCTGCACTCAAAATCAAACATTGATTTTGTTGATTGGCATAATATTGTGTTAATATTCATTGGTGGATAAATTTGGTAACTTGAAATTTACACTTGTATCTGTTAGCACTCATCTTGTTTAAGATTGTATCACAATAATGTGAAGTACTCTTGCATTAAGACAAATTTCACATAAGTACCTAAGTAACTTAAGCAATCTTAACTCAAGATAATCTCACCCAAAATCTCATGCATAAAGCATACTAGATTTAAACTGCATTAAGAATTGACCTCCTAGCATAAGCTAGTTTGATAGAAACATAGGGCAACCCTTCTCACTTAGCTTGAGGGGCCTCGACAACTCTTTGATAGAAACATAGGGCAATTCTTGAGGGGCAATGTGGTGACCTTGCAATTGTCAGAGCCACATTCTCTGCAGCGCCAGAGGCATCAGGTGATAGGAGCACAACGGAAGGTATCATTAATCAGTCCCTAGCCTACTTTTTGTTCGCTTCCTTCCCACAACCTATCTTGGAGCCCAACTTCAAAATAGTTAAAGGAAGTTACATATAGATTAGGCATTTAATTAAAAATAACCAAGATCTTTGCATCACACATAGGTCGTAGGCTTGCATATCATTCAGGTTAGCCAATCATCTTAAGCAGCGAGTGTCCATCTGGTCATTTGGTCCCATTTTACTATAAGCAAGAAATTGTGACTCCATTAAGGCATTGGTCTCATACTTTAAAATGTAATCTAATCAATAATTTCATTCCATAGGGACTACCCCCCCATAGCCTACTCTTGGGAGATAGCTAGAACGGAGTGGGTAGGGATCAGAGTGACAACCCCTGTCCTGAGCGTTATTGCGGTGCCTGTACAATCAGGGCGACAACAGGACCCTACCCAAACCTCTGCGCAACTCTGGGACTATAGCTCCATATTGCCCCACCCCAATCTTGAAGGTATAGTTGCAAACATGGCGAAGTTTTCCTTCAGCCTGGAGGACAATTTTTCTATCTCTGCGGATGTTGCTGACTGGTCCTGCTTCTCCTGCTTGTCCGTCTTCCTCTGAGGACACTTAGTACTGTAGTGGCCAAATTCGCCACACTTGAAGCACTCGACCTTAGATAGGTCATTTTTCTTCTTCTTCTCCCCTTATCCTTGACTCACACCCTTTGAGTCAAGGACCACATTCTCCTCCTCCTTCTCACCCTTCAATCCCTTAATATTGCTTCCGTTGAAGCTCTTTACTAGAGCTCGCCTCATCTCCTCCTGTTGCAGGTCTGACCATACCCACCCTCGTAATGTGTCTCGTCCCAAGATACTTTGGACAAAGACTTACCATTTCTCTGAGACACTGTTTAGGGCCAAACACACAAGCTCTGTAGGTTGAGGCGCCTCCCCAACTGCTGAAATTTGATCCCAGATTTCCTGAATTATGGTGAGGAAGGGATTTATGCCTTCACCCTTCTGCATCCTGATGTTCCTCAACTTCTCTTGCAAGAACATCTTCCGCTGCTCAAAAGAATGTTGATATAGTTGAGCGAGAGCATACCACATCGGCTTGGTCATATTCTTGGCTGATATATGCAAGACTATATGGTCCCGAACTCCATTTAAGATCATCCACTTCACCTTTGCCATCTATTTCCTATATTGCTTCAATCGATCTACATCGTTCTCCGCCACCACATTATCTGCATAGTTATTCAAGCCGAATTCGTCTAGCAAGAAGGACATCCTAGCCTTCCAGATGACATAGTTGGGGGCTCCCTCCAACCTATCCTAATCTCTAATCCATCTCTGGATGCGGTAGGAAAATCTCCCTCTTTCACTTGCTCAGTTACTAGCTCTGTTATTCGCACCCCCTTCTAGAGTGAGAAAAACTGCCCACTGCTATTGTCTGTTACAACTGGAATATTGGATTTTTTAAGCTAGCAACCCTTTGAGAGGAATTCCCTCTACGTGTGCACTTTCTCTTGCACCCGACACTGATTCTGCTCTAGCAAATTGCTCCAAAACCCTCTGTGCCCAGACAAGAAATTTGCTTAGCGAAAATACAGAATTGTTGCTGCTCCCTCTGCCTGCTGGAATCGCTTTTCTGGACCATTCGAACTTTCCTGCATCGTCAACTGGAGAATCGAACCCTTGCCCTATAATTTGCACTACCTAGTTAGGCACTGTGCAGCCCCTGAAAATTTTGGCTTCTTTCTCCCTTTGAACAATGAAATTTTCTCTTTTTTGCTTCTGAGCTTCTCGTCTATCAAATATACTCTGATACCATGTGAAAATTCCTTGACATGCAACAACTGGAAACATTTCTTCTAACTAATAGATTAATTATGCAGTTTCTTTTGTTAACGACAAAATAACGAAATATACACATTGCAATTTCTTCACCAAATAAAATATGGAAGCAAAAATAAGAACTGAGAAATGCTAGCGCACACAAAATATTATGACACCGTTATTTTTGGACAATTATCCTCGGAAAAACCTAACTTGGAAAAACTGGTGCAGCAACTGAGGGTTTTTATTATTAAGCAGTAGTGAGAAATTTTGAGTATAATAAATATCACCAATCTGGAAAATCTATCCAAGAGAAATACTGGGAAAAAATTATCTAAGGGATATTACCGTCTCTCCGAGCAATCCCGACACTTGACAGCGTTTGAAAAGCTAGCCATCCAATCAACTCTGTGCAGGCTCGGACCCTCTCACGCTCTGCTTGAATTCACTGCCAATCTAGCTGTCCTGCCTACTACTCGCTGAGAAATGCTTCTCCAGCCTTCTGGAAAACTTTCCTGACCTTTGGAATTGAAAACATCTTCCTCTTCAGTTGGATTGAATTGCTCTTCTAAGACTTTGCACTGCCTCTGCGCACCCCCCAGGAGGAAATTTCGACCTTCTCCTAATGACTCTCCTAAACTGGAAAACTTCCTTTGGACTCACTATCTCTACCCCTCTGTCTTCGCTTCCCTTCTCTGGTTTGAACTCTTCCGGCAACAGCTGCTGCTCTCTGGAAAATCGAGCTACCCAAGGAAATTGATCTCAAGTATGTTCCTCCATCTACCCATCGACTTCTTCTTATCTCACTGTGGGACTTCAACGACCAAGATTAAATCTTAATCAATGGCTAAGATTATTTTTTAGTCGATCAGTGTGAGTTTCTAGAGAATTCTCACATTTGTCAATTAACACTGATTAATTAACTAGGTTCCCTAAATTTAGAGTTATGAAATATCTAAAAATTGGCTAATAATCTAATTGAGACATTTCTAGGTGGAATTTCCATAAACGATTTCTAGGTTTTGGAGAACTTCTATGTTTTAGCCTAACCACTAGATGCAAAAGTAATGGCTGGGCGTTGGCTGAAGGATGAGAACATGTTAGCATATGATGGGTGGTGACAAAAACATAAAGCCCTAAGTCCAAGCCCTAGGGTCAAATGAGATTCTTGGAGGGTCGGGGTCTCATGGTGCTAGAGTAGCCGAAATTCAACAACATTGATCACACGACAATTGCTAGCTATCATCTTTTCGATCATTCTGCTAGGAATCACTCTCTGCGATTTCTAGACAAAGGTGGTGGTTGACGTGGGTGTGAAAATAAACAGATAGAGAGCGATAAGGAGGACTTGTTTGAAGCCGCTTTAGTTCTCTCTGCAAGTGTGCGCTGGGTCGAGTTATCTATGTCTATTGTGAGACAAAGCATGAATGTTCATTCTTCTGTGTTCCTTATTGTAGCAACTAAGCGTGTTAGTGCCAAGATACGGAAAAAATATCCCCATGTAGCAGAACAATAAGGGATATCAAATAAGGTGGACATGTCATCACACTGGTTTGCTCGTCTCTACAATAATAGGTTCCCTAAATATTGTAACCCCAAGTTTATCAATTGCTAGAATTCTTGCATTCCTTTACCTGAGCTATATTGTTGTGCACATGTTTGAGAAATTGTCATTGTTACATTCATCTATGTAAAGGATTGAATAATTGTCTATGCAAATGATGCAGGCCTAGAGCTTATATATATATATAATATATATATATTATATATATATATATGATCCTATTCAGACTTAGACACTAAAGTCCGCTACAGAACCACCGCAGCCGAAATCTTCCATTATATAGCCACTGCAAAGGGATATCAAATAAGGTGGACATGTCATCACACTAGTTTGCTCATCTCTGCAATAATAGGTTCCATAAATATTGTAACCCCAAGTTTATCAATTGCTAGAATTCTTGCATTCCTTTACCTGAGCTATATTGTTGTGCACATGTTTGAGAAATTGTCATTGTTACATTCATCTATGTAGAGGATTGAATATTTGTCTGTGCAAATGATGTAGGCCTAGAGCTTATATATATCTGATCCTATTCAAACTCAGACCCTAAAGTCCACTATAGAACCACCGCAGCCGAGATCTTCCATTATATAGCCACTGCAACCAAGATATTCCATTATATAACCCCTGGATCCAATATATAAGTCTAAAGGAGGAGGGGCTTACCTTGTATCAAAACCACCGGCTCAAGCCCCTTATTTTAACAATCGTCGAGACCGAGCGTGCGCCCCTTTATAAGCTCTTGGCACTTTGACTTTCCTCCCACTTCTTGTAATATGACCAAGTTTGTGACCAAAATGATTAATCCCGGGGAGAAATGGATCCACACTTAACACGTCACCTTGGCGCTCTCCTCATTTGCTAGCTGCCACGTCTGCTCGAGCTTACGTCACCCCGACTTGTCCCAAAAGTGTGCACAAAGGGGATCCTCTGGGAGACAAACTCCAGGAAACAAGAATTATTCCCATTAATTGTCGTTCCTAGCTCCCATTAGTTGTCGTGTGTGCACATTGTTGAATTTCTAAGTCTAACTGTTAGAAATCCTTCATGTAATCTTCCTACTTGTTCTGTTAATTAACAAGTTATTTACCATGTAAATACTGAAAATAAACACAAGTACATGCTCAACACATACAAATCATCAACCGAAGGAAAAAACAAGAACACAAGTGACATCATTATTTTTTGACTAATGTCCCCGGAAAAACCGAATGCGGGAAAACTGGTGCAGCTATCTGAGGATTTTATTATTAAGCAGTTTCAGAAAACAATCTGGGTGCCAGAAATGGCTCACCTAACAGAGAATGCCTTCGGCAGTAGTACTTCTCAGTCGGAGACAGATATAAGCCCCAATCTGCCCCACGAAATCTCCCAGTGTCAACCTCTAGGGTCTGCGTTAGCCTCTCTGGCCCAGCGTCAGCCTATGGGGCCTCTGCGTCTTCCACGTTAGCTCTTTCTGGCACTGTGCAGCTCCTAGCTGCCTCTGCGTGGCCTCTAACTGGCTCTGCGTCAACCCTCTCTACCTCTCTGCTTCTGTATTCACTGCCCCTCAGCTGCAACTCAAATCACTCCTTCGATTTCCTTAGCAAACCCTGCCCCAAAAAATCGAATTCTTGATTAACTCGGTGTGTTCTTCAAGTGACCCTCAAGCCTCCTCTTATACTTTTCTCATTGACAATTCAACGACCGAGATTAAGTTCCTAATCAACGGCTAAGATTAGATCTAGCTTGATCCATGACTTTTGGACTATTCTAACTCAATTTTATATTAATTCACATTGATATTTTATTTTCCTTAAGTTTAGACTTAGGGACTCCATTAAAAATATTAATTATTTTAATATCTCCCAAACTGGTTAGATTCTGCCCAAACCATTTTTGGGTATTGGAGATGTCATGTACTTTAGCCTCTCCACCAATTTTCGTGGCTAGAGCACATCCAATGCTACCCCAAATCAACACTCCCTCTTAGTAAGGACTGTGCTCTAGTAATACTCCTCATTGAGCATCACCCTGATCATCCAGCTTCGGTCCCTGCGCTGATGTTAGGCCTGTTGCCCAACATCCTCTGCACTGCTGCATCATGTACTGCTATCCATGGTCTTGCCACTGCCACTGTTGCATCTGTACAACTCCCTCTGCATCTATGTTGCTGCCCATGACCTTGCCACTGCCACTGTTGCATCTGCACTGCAACCCCTCTCATCATGCTGCATTTTGCTTCCTATAGCACTGCCACTGCTAACCGCTACACTGCAACTTAGTGATTGAGAAGTAAGCAATTGATCTCCCAAGTCTGACATCTCCGTCAATTCTTCTACTCCTCTTCGCGGCTCCCATAACAAGGTATAATCCAAGAGGTTGGGTACCTCAAGGATCCTACTTCTCATCGCCCGTAGTCCGTCTGACTACAGCTTGATGTCTCCCCACTTCCTCTCACGAGGTGCATGCGCACTCATGGCATAGTCATCATCTATCTCCACTTCTTTCTTCGCCCTTGTTGGTGCAGCCTTGGTCTCAGAAGCCTCTCCCTTGCTCTTCTTCCTCGGACCCTGGCTCGCATAATGACCCAGTTCCCCATAGTGGAAGCATTTGACATTGGAGAGGTCCTTCTTCTTCCGTTTCCCTTGCTTTCCCTCAGATGATAGGGCAGCATCCTCCTCTTCCTCCTTGATTTTGACCCCCTTGCCACTGTTTCCTGCCTTGGTTAGCCTTCTGATCTCTTCTTGACGAAGAGCCGCCCACAATTCCTCCCAATCTGTAAGGGTTGATCTGCCCAGTATGCTCTGGACAAATACCTCCCAGTCCTCTGAGACTGCGTTCAATGTGGTTCTCACCATTAATTCCTGATCCAACATGGCCCTTATGGGAAGTCAGCTAATCCTGGATCTCCTTCAATCAAACGAGGAAGATGTCGATTTGTTCTCCTTTCTACATCTGATATGACCGCAGCTGATTTTCTAGTAGCATCTTCTTCTGCACAGAAGTATGCTGATACAATTTCGTTAGGGCCTCCCACATCGCATTTTCCATGTCTTTTTCGGCAATATGTGGTACTACATGGTCCTTGACCCCATCAAGGATGATGCTCTTGGCCCTCGCCATTGCCTTCTCATACTTATCGTTCTTAGCCGGGTCAACTAGGATCGCTATCGTTTTCAAGGTGAAGTCCTTGAGACGATTCCTGCCTAGAACAAACAAGATCCTGGCCTTCCAAACTACGAAGTTTGAGGCTTCATCCAGTCTGTCCTGATCTCTTACCCCGTTCACTGCCATCTCTCTGCTCTTCTCTGTCGACTCCTCATAGTCTTTCTACTTCCCGTCTAGAAGTTCTTGGTTTGACTCCTTCGAGTCTCTCTACTTCCCGTCTGGAAGTTCTCTTCTGGACTCCCTCTGAGTCCCGATTTACCTCTTGGAAATCCTTCTGCCAATCGTCAAGTTGCCCCTCTCCAATCGTCTGTGCAATTGCAACACTGATCCAGATACCTTGGCTAGAAATCCGCCTCGGCAGCAACTCCCTCTACTTTGGTTTTGCCCTGTTAGGTATTGTTCTGAGCACATTACTCCACCAGCTTCGCTCTCGTAAACTGCCCACAACTTCCTATGCCCCAACAATTGAAGCACTGAGCCTCTAGGCTCTGCGCAATCTCGACACTGGCAAAAATAACTCCCTCAGCCACTGCGCCAACCCACCTGGTCTCTGTGTGGCTCTGCGTGAACCTCTTTCTGCCCTCCTTAGCCTCTGCACAAGCCTCTCTCTGGCCCAGACCGATGACGCAGCCCCTCTGTGTCAACCCTTCCTCTGTCGCTTTCTGCAAGGATCAACTCTGTCACTCGGGACAGCGGAATCTGCTGTAAATGCTTTGCTCAGTTGATGACTTTAGCTTTCCTGTGATCTACAACCACCCTTTGATACCATGTTGAATTTCAATTATGACTGGGGACCATTTGGTAAAGAATTCTGAACCTAAAATAACATTAGCAGGAATGCTATCTAACTCACAGAATGTACAATTAGTGCTATGGCTTTTAATATGAACAGGGAAATCTTTAACTTGGTGTTTGAGACTGAATAGATTGCAATTAATGGAGCTTCCTCCCCCTAAAGATTTCTCCCAATAGAATGGAGGGATTGCAAGATGTTTGGTTAAATTTAATTGAGCACCAGAATCTAACAGACAATCTAAAGAGTAAGGTTTAAAATCTAGAGGAAAAATTGTAAGAGATATAAACAATTTTGGCTGCCCTGTAAGGGCTAAGCTTTTCATAGGACTATGGTAAGGATCAAGGGATTCATCAATTTCTTCTAAAGAGTCTCCTAGGAGCCTATGGATTTCTTCATTTGAAGAGTTGTTGACTTCTTCCATTAATGTCCTTTGAGCTTTTCTAAGCTCAAAGATTTCTGAAACAAGAACTTTGATATGTTTCTGCTTATCTGTGATTTGTAGCTGTAATGAAGAGACTATTTCTCTTTTTAACTGTTGTCTGACTCTATGCTTTGCTAGATGCTAAGCATGTAGTTATATAGTGGAGACTACATGCTCAACATGGAGACTACACCATAACCTTATCCAAATAACTATACTCATACGAGAGAACAAAAAACTCTGAGATGGCTTTGTTAGATAGCTTGTTGACATAGATTACTACGTCCTTTGAGCTGCAAGAGATACATCTTGCAGCGCAATATTTTTCGTCACTTGATAAGAGCGGGAGATGTAACTAAAGTTCCATCAACAAGTATGGTACAGGAACTACCAAAATACACATTCCAAACAAGGGGTGCCAAACTTGCAGAAGAAATAAAAGATGCAAGTTTTACAGCCAGAGACTTTGTCAGACAAGTCTCTAAAAATGGCCTTGTCTTATCTCTAGACAAATTAAAACAGTTTTGTGTTAAGGTAAAACCCGAACTAGGCCTTATCACAGGAGGAGAAAGTTCCAACAGACCATCTAGTATACCAACAGGACCTGCTGCCATCTCTAGGGCAATCCAAGCTTTGCCTGAAAATCCTATGTTTTTTTCCAAACTGGATGTCCCAAGAAGAGACAGTAAATGCCATTACCTTATTAGCATCATGGGCAGTTCAGAAACACAGATGACGACAGTCTCTCCAATAGACAAATATCACAACTCATAGCTAATAACTTTGGTCGTTTGGCTAACACATGGTGGCACTATGCTACACCAACAACCAAAGAAGCTATTCTTGGAGGACCAAACCCCATAGCACAACTCCTTTCAACTCTCAGAGTAGAGTTTGTTGGATTAACTGTAGATGAAGATCCAAATCATTTCAGACATGTACATGCTCGACCAACTTGACAGTTCTTATAGATTTTCCTGTTCAGATTAAAAGCTATAGCACCAATTGTACATTTTGTGAGTTAGATAGCATTCCTGCTAATGTTATTTTAGGTTCAGAATTCTTTACCAGATGGTCCCCAGTCACAATTGACTACCTAGCCAAGACCATTATACTCACTATAGAAAATAAGCCTGTATAGCTTGAACTTCTTGATTCAACAAGAAAAGAAGTTCCAAAAGCAAAAGAAGAGCCTCAAGAAACGTTGAAGCAACAACAAAAAAGAGATAATTGTTTCTTTCAATCTTGCACATACAAATGATTATTTGCATGAAATCTATAACAAATTGATTGATCATTGTTCTTCAAATATTCCTAATGCATTTTGGCATCGAGAAGAATATGTGGTTGATTTACCATATGCAGATAACATCAAGATAAAGCCGCAAAAATCTTCAGCAGCTTTAATGAGTCCATCAGAATGGGACTATTGCAAAGAAGAGATTAAAGATCTCTTAGAAAAGAGTCTGATCAAACTAGCCAGATCTCCATGGGCTTGTAGAGTCGTCTATGTCAACAAACAATCAGAGATCAAGCGATGCAGACCAAGAATGGTTATAAACTATAAACCATTGAATTCAGTGTTGATGACAATAGCGTATCCTCTTCCAAACCAATCAACACTTCTCCAGAAAATCAAAGGTTGTACAATTTTCAGCGAGTTCGACTTGAAGTCAGGGTTCTATCAAGTCGATATCAAACTAAAAGATAGGTTCAAAACAGCCTTCAACGTCCCACATGGCCAATATCAGTGGAAGGTAATGCCCTTTGGTTTGAAAAATGCTCCATTAGAATTTCAGAAAAGAATGGAAGACGTATTTAGAGGATTAGACTTTTTAATTATCTATATTGATGATTTATTAGTCCGTTCTAGAAGTATTCAAGAACATTAGAAACATCTCTAGATATTTTATGAGTATTGTTATAAACATGGCCTAGCACTGTCTAAAACTAAGATGGAGATTGGTAAGACAACCATAGAATTTCTGGGTTTAAAGGTTGATGCAGGATGTATCTCCCTCTAGGATCATATTTTGTAAAGTTTGCAGAAATCCAGACCAGATTACTGACAAAACTCAGTTGCAGAGATTTTTTGGCAGTCTGAATTATATACGTCCATTTTATTCAGGACAAGGACAAGATCTGGTGATCCTCCAGCAGAGATTAAAGAAAGAACCACCTCAGTGGACTGAAGCTATGACTACAACGGTCAAGAAAATTAAACAAAAGGTAATATTGCTACCCTCACTTAAGTTACCATCTGATAGTGGAACTTTTGTCTTCGAAACTGATGCTTCAAATACAGTATGGGGAAGAGTTTCACTTGAAAAGGATATTTCAGGGGAAGAACAAGTCTTGTCTTACACTTCAAGATCATTCCATGGAGTAGAATTGAAATATCCAAGCAGCCATAAAGAAGTATTATGCATTTCAGGCTATACTTCAAACCAATACACTTTATTGTTCGTACTGACCTTAAGCAAAAGTCAGGCATGATACGACCAGGAAAATATCTGACAGAGACAAATGCTCACCTAATCAGATGGGAAATATGGTTAGATAACTTTAATTTTGATATTGAATTCAAACCAGGATTTCTAAACTGCTTAGTAGATCTCCTTACAAGAGAAGTAGTGGCCCTTTTTTCTTCATAGTGGAAAACATGGTGGGTTCAAAGTGCGTGGGTCCTTCTGATTCCACTTTGTTTTTTCAATGAACTGGCTTTTTTGCGCCTGACATAGATTTAGGGGTATGACTGGCAGTCACCAGTTATAAGTCATTGGTTTACTGGTTTTCATATTATATAATCACGCAAAAGCCCTCATTGTAAATCACTCTAAAGTTGTGCAAGTATCTGACGCATCCTAAGATTTCTTCTCTTCTCTCTATTGCTGAATGAAAGATTGTCTCTAGAACAATACTTGTTCAGACCAGGATTAAAGTATATGTTCAGATTTGTATTGAATATGTAATAGTTGTTGTAATGGTAGGTGTCCTTTTTGTCCACAGGAAAAAAGCGGTAACCTTTTATTTAAAAAATGAAAAGTTACACAAAGCATATGCATTGAAGCATTTCCATAAGTTGCCCATTGGGCTCGAGTGCTTTCGCACACAATGCAACGTAGCGAGGCTACCGTGCATTTAGAAAGAATGAAAGAAAAGAAAAAAGAAAGGAGGAGAGGACAGAAAAACTGGTTCCCGGTAGTGAGTAGAAGACTCACACCTCATGTTTTTCTCCCCTTCTTCTTTTCGACCTTGCACCATTCTCCTTGAGTGGGCTCGATCGAAGCTAGGACTAACTGTGTTTCTGCTTTCTGTGGAGCTGTATCCTTGTCTGAGTTTGAAGTATCTGAGGGGTGATGCCGTTTGATCCCTCCCATACTCAGATCCTCACTTGTCTTCTCTGCCTGATTTGAATGGAGCTGTGAAACCTTGTTGGCTGATATGTTATCCTTTTGGGTCTCCTTTCCTTGGGAAGGCTCAGAATTCTCTGGGGGGGTAACTTCCTCCTCTGCTTCTGCTTCGTCGTCCTCTGAGTCAGGAGGGGGAAATTGCCATCCTTTCCTCTGCTTCCCTTTCTGCTTCTTTTTACTGTTTGCTTTCTTGGCTTCTGGGCATGTACTTTGCAAGTGTCCTGTCAGCCTACAGTTCCTGCATCTGAAAGCAGTGTTTTCGTAGTCTAGTCCTTGCAGCCAGTTTTGTTGTTTGTATACCAGCCTTATACTTTCTGGCAGTCCTTTACTTAGATCTACTTCCACACAAATGCGTGCAAAGGTGTAGATCCTCTCATCAGTCCTTTCCAGATCTGTTTTGATATATTTCCCTATGTTGTTCCCAATTCCTTTCAAAATTCGTTCACTCCAAAAGTGAAGGGGAAGGTTATATAGGTGGACCCAGACCGACATTTTGGAGACAATCTTTTTGTTTGGATCAAAATCTGGAAACCATGGGGTCATAAAAAGACCCGATGTTCCCCAAAACCAAGGCCTAGCACTGATGATTGTACTCTGACTTCTGTGGATGCGAATTTAACAATGGAAAACCCCTTGGAGCATAAGTGTATATCACATTCCATGGTCCAACTGGTGAAGATCTAGTGAAATAGATCCATTGGCTTTGGCCAAAAACTGTTAAATCGACAGATTAGGGCCTATGTTTCATATGACTTAAAAAAATCTTCAAGTCCTGTAGAATCAAAGTTGAGGGCTGGGGTTTGCCCTAGCTGATCTACTATGTATGGCCTAGGTGTATATCCACCTTGATCTGGAGGGGACCTTGGATCTCTGTTACCCTGTAATATGTTTTTGTAAGAGGAGCCTCCCTTGGGTTGATGCTGAGATGCTGTCTTTTTCCCCTTGTCTCCTCCTGAGGAGCTTGGATGTCCCTGGGGCAGAGCCCCTCCTCTCAGCCTAAGGTTTAAAGCAATGGTTGTTTCTGGGCTAATATCATAGTTTTTCAGGGTTCTGCTATCCTGAAGGGACCACCTACCACTGACCAAATGTTGGATCTGAACAGGGTATCCCATCAATGCCCATATTTGTTGTTTCAACTGCATAATGGTGCTTTCTGCATGTACCCACACTAGACTGGTTTTCCCCACAGGGGGTTTAATAAAAATCTGAAAACAAGTTGATGTTACCTATTGCCTGGGTTCTGGCTGTTCCAGCTGCCCATGACATTGCGCTGCCGCGACGCTGAGAAGATCAGAAACCCTAGCCATGTTGTTCTCTCGAGCCGCAGAGCTACATGTCGGATAAACCTTATTCATGCCCCGATTTACTGGATTGAAAGCCAGATCTGGCGGATCGATAGCAGATCTAGGGTTATCTTCCAGCGTCAGAGTCTCACTCTCGTCTATGAAATCCACGCCCACAGCTTCCAAGATCTGGGTCTCCATGAAATGTCTGATTCGTGCACAGGGTATGACAGGAATACTGACGAATTTCCTGATCCGCCAAACCAGACCCAGATCGATCAGTCTGTTAACAGCGTCCCCAATCTGCCCCGCCTTTGTCACTACTATGGCTCCAGCCTCTTCTGCATATGACGAAGGTTCCTTCGGATCGCTACTCCCACACTCCTACAAGGCCACCACACCGGCATTTCCACTCTCAGACATTGTATGCACAGGTTGGGCGTTTGAAACTCGGGGACCTCAGAGCGCTTCTGTTAAAATATAACTTAGTTATATTTCACAGATCTAACTCAACTATTACAGACTCGATACAGATCTGAACAGATACTTTAACCCTGGTCTGAACAGGTATAGTTTTACAGGAAATCTTACATTCAGCAAAAGGGAGAAGAGAAGAAATCTTAGGTTGCATTAAGTACTTGCACAACTTCATAGTGATTTACAATGAGGCCTTTGCCTACTTATATATTATGACAACCGGTAAACCGGTGACTTATAACTGGCCACTGTCATTCATACCCCTAAATCTATGTCGGGTGAAAAAATGGCCAACTCACCGTCAAAACAAAGTGGAGTCAGAAAGGACTCACGCACTTTGGACCCACCATGTTTTCCGTTATGAAGGAAAAAGGCCCACTGCTTCACTTGTAAGGAGATCTACTAAGCAGTTTAGATATCCTGGTTTGAATTCAATAGCAAAATCAAAGTTATCTAGCCATATTGCCCATCTGGTTAGGCGAGCATTTGTTTTTGTCAGATCTTTTCCTAGTCGTATTATGCCTGACATTTGCTTAACGTCAGTACGAACAATAAAGTGTATTGTTTTGAGGTATAGCCTGAAATGCATAATACTTCTTTTTATAGTGAACACTTCTTTATGGCTACTTGGATATTTCAATTTTGCTCCATGGAATGATCCTGAAGTGTAAGAACAGACTCTTTCTTCCCCCGAAATATCATTTTCAAGTAAAACTCATCCCCATGCTATATTTGAAGCATTATTTTCGAGGACAAAAGTTCCACTATCAGAGGGTAACTTAAGTGAGGGTAGTTCTTGACCGCTGTAGTCATAGCTTCAGTCCACTGAGGCAGTTCTTTCTTTAATCTCTAGTGGAGGATCACCAAATCTTGTGCCTGTCCTGAATAGAATAGACGTATATAATTTAGATTGCCAAGAAATCTCTGCAACTGAGTTTTGTCAGTAATCTGGTCTGCAAATTTCTGTAGACTTTGCAGAATATGATCCTGGAGGGAGATACATCCTACATCAACCTTTAAACCCAGAAATTTTATGGTTGTCTTACCAATCTCCAGTGTGTAGTTGTATAATAGACAAATAGCACAACTCATAGCTAATAACTTTGGTGGTTTGGCTAACACATGGTGGCACTATGCTACACCAATAACCAGAGAAGCTATTCTTGGAGGACTAGACCCCATAGAACAACTCCTTTCAGCTCTCAGAGTAGAGTTTGTTGGATTAACTGTAGATGAAGATCCAGATTATTTCAGACAGTTATTCCTATCCAGTGAATTAAGAGATTTAAGTCAGCTACATGCATATACATGCCAGATGCAAAAGTACCTAATTAAAGGAAATTCTTATGGTGATCCCACTTATATCAAAAGATATATCCAGAGTATCCCAGGACACCTACCATCAGCGATGAATCTCTATTTAAAGAAAAAAATATTCACCTGACAGGAAGGACATTAAAAATGGCGGAAGGCCATATCAGCGAAGTCATTCAAGAACATTGCCTTGCAAAACGAGTCAACAAAGACTTCAAAGAGCATGAAAAACTCTTTACTAGTAATCTTTGTAGCACAGTTGGCCAGATGCCCAACTGGGGGAAGGGAGCCTACAATAGGAATCCCAAGTGTCACTGCACTCCTGCAAACACTAAAAAGAAATACTGGCAAAACCAGTATGAGGGTGAGTATCAAACTGATACTTACAAGAAATCACAAAAGCCTTGGAAGAAGAACTTCCATAAAAAAGAGAATCTCATTCACTAAAAGGAAAACACCTAGATTCTCATCCAGGTGTTACATATGTGACAGAGAAGGACGTTGGGCAAGAAATTGTCCACAAAAACACAGAAAGCCAAAGATTGCAGCTTTCTTTGAATCCCATGACCCAACAATGTGGAACATACTCATTTGTGAACAACCAAATTTCTTTCTTAGATGATTCAGAAGAAAAAGATATCTTTGATTGTTAGGATATTCCGATACATAGGAAATAGTTAAGTATAACTTGGTCTAGTGTAGAGTTAGGTAAAGTGTGTTTCTTTACTATGTACTTTTGTACCTTACAATCCAACAGTCACAATATGTTTTAGACATGAAGTGATTCAACGGTTCATTCTCTCTTCAGTATTACCAACACTTGATCTGTGGCTTAACACCCGATTGGTCAATGATCTCTATTTAAAGAGCATGGAGGGTCATTTGTAAGGTGACCGTTCATGAGAGAAGCTTATGTACATTTTCTTTCTTTTATTAATAAATTGCCTAAAGTGGCAGCGTTGGCTCAGGTCGTGGACTGTTTCCCTCTTTGAGGGTTTTAACCACGTCAAGAACATTGGTGTATTGATCTGTAATCTGTTTGTGAGCGGTGTCGTTTGGTGTTCTATCTGAGGAACTTCCCTTGTAAATTCCTACATGGTATCAGAGCTATTTGATGGCCACATCTGTTGGTGATCCAAATCCGAAGCCGGTACAACTACATCCGACTATCATTTCCTAGATCTATTGTTTCTGATTGCTTTCAGGCCAAGAGGACTGCTCTATTGTGTTAGAAGCATTTGTTCTAGTGAGGAATCCCTTTTGTTTCACGCGAAAAGGTTTCCAGTAGCCCTAGCTACATCATTTTTAAGATCTGGAGGTATACAATTTTTATTTGCAATTTTAGTTATTCATCTCTTTGTTTATTTCGGTTAATTAAGCTCTCTGTTTTTTATTACCAGATCCATACCTTTCATTTCTGCGTCTGCTCTTTGTCCCGCGACTCTATGCGATATGGGCAAATCAGAAACAGAAAGGAAGATTTTTCTCATGCATATGCTCTTTTCTGCCGCGCCTTAGTGTGATTTCATAAAATCAGAAACATTGAGTAAAAGATTTAGTTTCCGGCGAAAGCTAACTTCAAGCCATAAGGTTTGGTTTTTTTTGCGTGTCCGTGTTGGGTTGTGTGTTTTTTTGTTTTGTAGGCAAAATGAGTTTTTTCAAGAAAGCACGCACTCCAAAGCTTCAGTGACTAAAAAAATCCCCTTTCTCTTTTCCAAAAATTACTCACTTTTTAAACTAGCTCACTTGGTGCAAAGTTACTTTATGAGAATAGAGGTCTTTCTTTTTGTTGAGTTATTTTTCCAAAAAGCACATATGATTTATGTTTTAAAATTACTTTATGTAAAAGTGTTCTCACCCATTATAAAAAGTGAGTTACTTATAATTCTAAGATCTCTTTATCTTTTATTTAAGCTACAATTTAGTGAGTAGCTCATAAAGTACCATTGTAAAAGTGACTTTCAATTATTTATAAAAGTGGGTCACATAATTATTTTTTTATAAGTGAGCTAATTAAATTAAGTTTGGAAAGGGGGGATTTTTTTTTTTTTAAATATAACATTATCATTCATTTCTGCACATTCACGTACTTCGTCAGCATCTTCAACAACTTTTCTTCAAAATGTCATAACTTCTTCATCTGGAAGTTGTTTTCAGAGCCGTTTTTTTTAGTCAGCCTAATTTTTTGAGATCTTTCCATTGGAACACTAAGTTTCAACATATACAGCTTCAGTTTCTATTAAAATGGAAAGTTCGTGCCAAGTTATTCTTGACAGCACCAACTACTTCCAATAGGTGTCTACGTGGAGGATTTATTTAAAAGTAAAGCTCTTTATAGAATAGTCTCAGGCCAAGAGTCTAAACATAAAGATGAAGATAAGGCAGTCAAATGGGAAAATAAGCAAGATCAAGCACGTGGGTTGATAGAGATGTCTATTTCTCCAAACCTTAGATTCCATATCATAGAACTTGATACCCCTGATGAAGCAATGAAACAACTCAATAAATTTTTTGGAATTAAAAATGAAATTAGAGCTCATCAACTCGAAAATGAATTGCTTACATTGGACCCTAATAATTTTTCTTCCATTGAAGATTTTTTGTCCAAGTTCAAAACCCCTAGACTTCTCTTGGAAGGTGTTAAGGTTAAAAAAGAAGATGGTAGCCTTATCTATTCCATTCTTACTAAATTAGGACCAGCCTACTCTTTATTTGTTTCCACCGTCCATTCTACTAGAGAAGCCTTTATTTCTTAAGGACAAACCTACAAGTTCCCCTCTTTTGATGTCTTTTGTGATTCTTTAATATGAAAACAAGAAAAGCTCTTACATCTTGGTCTTTCTTAATCTTGGAAACTCTTCTAAAAAAGCCTTAGCTGTCCAACAGCAACCAAATTCAAAGAATCCTAAGAAGCAACATCCTAAAAAGAATGGTCCTAAACCAACCAAGGGTCTAAGCACTTTCAGTCTCAAAATGAAAAATCAATTCAACAAAATGATAAGGCAAATAAAAACAAAGGGAAAAACACTGATAGATATTGCAACTTTTGTAATCGAGATGGCCACTTAGAATCCAAATGCTTTGAGAAGATGGAAGCCTTGGAAGCAACAATGAAGAAGCATAACATCCATTTGGAGCACTCTTCAACTTCAACTTCATCTTCAGGAATAACACTTTTTGCATGTGGTTGTCAAGCATCTCGGTCTGGTTATGCACTAAATATTTTTTCTTTTTCTCAGTCTCATGAGTGGCTCATTGATTCTGAAGCTTCTTATCACATGGCCAAAAATAAAGCCATGTTTTCTTCTTTAAATGATTGTAACACCAAAAATATATATGTTGGTGATAATAGATCTCTTAGTGTTGTAGGGACTGGAACTATTCATCTAGACAATGGTCAATTTAATAATGTATTATGTGTTCTAACCTTATCCTCCAACTTCCTATCTGTATATCAGATAACTCATTCAGGTGAAGGTAAAATCGTTGAATTTTCACCTCATGATGTTGTAATTAAGGACCTAAGAGATCCAAGATAGATTTTAACTACTGGCATTGGTGATGATTCTACAAGCTTGTATAAGTTTAACAACTTTGGGTCATCAACTCTTCCCTCGGTATTTGTTGCTCATAATGATGAAGTGAGCAAACTTTGGCATGAGCGATTTGGTTACTTAATCTATCGCTCCCTTCAAAATCTGTGTAAAAAAATATGGTGACGGGGCTTCCTATGGTATCTCGCAGAGACGGTGTCTGTTCTGGATGTGTACTCGGTAAACATCATCAGGATAGTTTTGAAAATCGTGCCTCTTGGCACACTTCAGCCCCTTTATAGCTTGTGCATAGTGATTTATGTGGTCCACTTATAGTTGTTTCATTCTCTAGATACATGTATTTTTTAACTTTCATTGATGATTTCTCCAGACGCACTTGGGTATACTTCTTAAAACTCAAAAGTGAAGTATTTAACATGTTCTTGGCCTTTAAGGCCTTTGTTGAAAAACAATCTGGACATCAAATTCTTAAGCTAAGATCTGATAATGGCAGAGAATATGTTAACAACAAATTCGTCAACTTTTGCACTAAGCATGGATTTCAAATGCAACATACTGTTCCATATACTCCACAACAAAATGGTGTAGCTGAAAGGAATAATCGCGCTTTAAAGGAAATGGCTAATTGTATGCTTCAATCTAAATGGCTTGGTCTTAATTTTTGGGCAGAAGCAATTAACTGCGCAATTTACATAGTAAATCACACTCCTACTAAGGTTTTAAAGAATATCACTTCAGAAGAAGCATGGAGCTCAATTAAACCAGATGTAAGTCACTTTTGTGTTTTTGGCAGTGGAGCATGGGCCCATATTCCCGATGAGAAACATAAAGCCTTAGAACCTAAGAGTGAAAAATGTATTTTTGTTGGATATTATGAAGATGTCAAAGGATATAGAATTCTTTCATCTAAATCCAAAAATGTTATCATTACAAGAGATGTAAAGTTTGTTGAAAATATATCGGCCTACGAGCCTAGTTCGACGGATGTGCCACCTCTCTCTATCCCTTCTACTTCTGAAAATATTTCTTCTTCAGATGATGACAGCGAGGATGACAATCCTCCACCCACCTTCTCAGGATCCTCCTTCAGCTCCTCAACTTCCAAAATGGGTCTGTGCTACTTGGGATGCAGCGAGTTCTCTTGCAGGTGATCCTACAGGTCAATGGCGTACACGTTATCAGTTTGATAGAGCCTCTTCTTTACTGGCTCAAGCTTCAGTAAATTATGATCCTGACACCTTTGCAGAAGCTTCAGGCCATCCAGATTGGGATGCAACTATGAATGAAGAATATTGTTCATTATTGGCAAATAATACATGGGATTTTGTTCCTCTTCCAAAGGGAAGAAAGCTTGTTAGATGTAAATGGGTTTACATAACCAAGTTTGGACCAGATGGAAAAGTTGATCAACATAAAGCTCATCTTGTTGCTAAGGGCTTTTCACAAATTTAAGGCACTGACTATATTGAAACCTTGTCCCCTGTTGCCAAAATGAACTCTATCCGCCTTGTTCTTTCTCTTGCTGGCTCTTTCAAATGGGAAGTCCATAATATGGATGTTAAATCTGCTTTCTTGTATCAAGAAATCGATATGGAACAACCTCCCGACTTTATACAAACATACTCCAGCTTTGTATGTCGGCTTAAGAAATCCCTTTATGGTCTCAAGCAAGCCCCTCGGTCTTGGTATGCCAAAATGGATAGCTTTCTTTTAGACACTGGCTATTCTAGGTGTCATTCTGACAATACTGTCTACACCAAGAAAGTGGGTAAGTCTCTTATCATTCTTGTTCTTTATGTTGATGATCTTATCCTTACTGGTAGTGATCCCAACCTTATAAACCATGTGAAGTCCATCCTTAAAAAGCAGTTTGAAATAACAAACTTAGGACACTTGCATTATTTTCTTGGTCTTCAAGTCTTGCAATCCAAGGAAGGTATTTCCCTTTCCCAATCCAAGTATGCCTGTGATCTTCTACGCCACTTTCACATGGAAGACTCTAACCCAGCCCTTTCTCCCTTTCAGTCTGGAGCCAAACTTTTAGTCACTTGTACTTCCCCTGAAGTTGATGCTACCTTATACCGTAAGCTTGTAGGAAAACCTTTGTATTTGACCCATACCCATCCTAACATTTTCTTTACTGTTGACCTTATTGCCTGGTTTATGTAAAACCCACATGAAAGTCATTGGAAAATAGCTAAAAGAATACTTCGTTATGTTCAAGGTACAGTTCAGTTTGGGATTTATTACAGTGCAGAAGCATCTCCTCTATTAGTTGGTTTCACTGATTCTAATTGGGTTGGTGACCTTGATGATCGGAAGTCTACTGTAGGTTATGTCTTCACTCTTGGTTTTGGACCTATTACATGGGCTTGCAAGAAACAAAGTGCCATTTCTCTTTCTTCAACAAAAGTAGAGTATCGTGGTGCCGTAGAAGCTAGTAAGGAAGCCTTGTGGCTTTGTCAGATCCTATCAGAGTTTGGCTTTCAGCAACATCATCCGACTACACTTTGGTGTGATAATCATAGTGCCATTCAACTATGCAAAGATCCAGTCCAATATCAGCGCAACAAACACATTGAACTACACATGCGCTTCATCAGAAAGCTCATTCATGACCATGTTCTTGAAATGCAATATTGTTCAACCGATGATCAAGTTGCAAACATATTTACAAAGGCTCTCGCAGAGGCGAAGTTTACTAAACTTCGATTTATGGTTGGAGTTCAGGAAGTTGTCACTAAGGGGGGATAGGCTCTAATGCCTCCTTCCTTCTCCTATTGTGTCATATTTGTACATCCTTCAATCCTATCCTAAGTTGTTCTTAAGGAGAGATGTTAGGATATTTCGACACAGGAAATAGTTAAGTATAACTTGGTCTAGTGTATAGTTAGGTGAAGTGTGTTTCTTTACTATATACTTTTGTAACTTACAATCTGACGATCATGATATGTTCTAGACATGAAGTGATCCGACAGTTCATTCTCTCCTCGGTATTACCGACACTCGATCTGTGGCTTAACACCTGATTGGTCCATGATCTCCATTTGTAAGGTGACTATTCATGAGAGAATCTTATGTAAATTTTCTTTTTTTTATTAGTAAATTGCTTGAAGTGGCCGCATTGGCTCAAGCCGTGGATTGTTTCTCTCATTGAGGGTTTTAACCACGTCAAGAATATTGGTGTGTTGATTTGTGATCTGTTTGTAAGCGGTGTCCTTTGGTGTTCTATCTGAGGAACTTACCCTGTAAATTCCTACACTGATGAAGATTTCGAAAGCTTACAAGATTACAAATTCTGTATGTTTTCCCATACCCCAGTGAAACTAATAGAATTGAAAAAATAGTTGTCAGAAACAGAGCCTTACCAGATGTCTCTCAGACACTATTTACAACTTGAGATAACAAAGATAGAACAGAGCATGGCCCTACTAAACTGGAGAACACAGAAGCCATCCTTTTCACAAGAAAAGATGACTGAGTCAGAAATAACAGAAACCATTAGGTATTCAATCTCTAGAAATTGGCATCCATAAGAACTACATGCTCAACATCCAGCAAAGCACAGAGTCAGACAATAGGTAAAAAGAGAAACAGTGTCTTCACTACAGCTACAAATCACAGATAAGCAAGAACAACTCAAAGTTCTTGTTTTAGAAATCACAAGAAACAATTGTTTTAGCAGTGTCCAACCTGCAACCCGCTGATAACAAAACTTGGGAAACAACCCAATAAAGAAGTTTTCAACATCCTCATGTTTCATAAACTCCCTCGAGAAGAAACATTTAAAACTGTCAAGGTAGCCACAAAAGAAGAAATCTATACTCCAGGAAGAAATCTTTCTTAGGTACCTCCTTTCAGACAGTATGATGATGATGGACAGAAGAAAAGAGAATTCCTTCCCTACTCTACAGTCCTGGCAGTTGCCAGCTCAGGTACATCTACTAGCCAAGCAAACTATACCAACCTCCAGTTGGATTTAGAGCCTAAAAACATAGATGACCTTCATAGAGATGTTCTACGTATCAAAGACATCGTTACTGCAGAACAAGAACACTGTGAGAAAATTCTAGCAAGACAAGAATTGCTAGATCATCAGATAGCAGACCTAACCCAAGCTCAGAATCATATTAATGGAAGGTTAGATGCTATAGAACAAGTTTTTTCTATCACAACTCCAATCATGTAGTAGACTTCCGATCATCAGGGTCACTAGCCCAATCGGAATCAGTGAAACCAATCAATAGAGGAGATGCTTCTACACTGTAATAAATCCCAAACTGAACTGTACCTTGAACATAATGAAGTATTTAAGTATGGGGGATTACGCAGTGCATTATATTAGATATCATTTTTGGGATTCAACTGCGTTAAGTAAGTCATTCAAACGTATGACCATTTCCATGAGAGGTAGTCGTAACTGACTAATTTCTCATGATTTTTGAATAGTTCACTTAGCACTCATGAAATATTCTTTTAGCTGCTTTCCAATGACTTTCATGTGGGTTTTGCATAAACGAGCAATAAGACCAACAGTAAAGGAAAGGTCAGGACAGGAATGGGTCAGGTACAAAATTTTTCCTACAAGCTAACGATATAAGGTAACATCAACTTCAGGGGAAGTACAAGTGACTAAAAGTTTGGCTCCAAACTAAAAGGGAGAAGGGGCTGGCTTAGAGTCTTTCATGTGAAAGTGGCATAGAATATCACAGACATACTTGGACTGGAAAAGGGAAATACCTTCCTTAGATTGCAAGATTTGAAGACCAAAAAAATAATGCAAGTGTCCTAAGTTTGTCATTTCAAACTACTTTTTAAGGCTGGACTTCACATGGTTTTTAAGGTTGGGATCACTACTAGTAAGGAAAAGATCATCAACATAAAGAATAAGAATGATAAGAGACGTACCCACTTTTTTGGTGTAGACAGTATTGTCAGAATGACACCTAGAAAAGCCAGTATCTAAAAGAAAGCTATCCATTTTGGCATACCAAGCCCGAGGGGCTTGTTTGAGACCATAAAGGTATTTCTTAAGCCGACATACAAGGTTGGAGTTTGTTTGTATAAAGCCAGGAGGTTGTTCCATATAGATTTCTTCATGCAAGTCCCCATGCAAGAAGGAAGATTTAACATCCATCTGATAGACTTTCCATTTGAAAGAGGCAACAAGGGAAAGAACAAGGCAGATAGAGTTCATTTTGGCAACAAGGGAGAAGGTTTTAGTATAGTCAATGCCCTTAGCAACAAGACATCTGGTCCAAACTTGGTTCTGTAAACCCATTTACATCTAACAAGTTTTCTTCCCTTTGGAAGAGGAACAGGATCCCATGTATCATTTGCTAATAATGAACAATATTCTTCATTCATAGCTGTGTCCCAATTTGGATGGCCTAAAGCTTCTGCAAAGGTGTCAAGATCATAATTTGCTGAAGCTTGAGCCAGTAAAAGAGAGGCTCTATCAACCTGAGAACGTGTACATTGTTGATCTATAAGATCACCTGCAAGAGAACCTGCTGCATCCCGAGTAGCACAAACCCATTTTGGAAGCTGAGTAGTTGAAGGAGGATCTTGAGAAGGTGGGGGAGGATTGTTATCCTCACTGTCATCATCTGAAGAAGAAATATTTTCTGAAGTAGAAGGGATAGAGAGAGGTGACACATCCGCCGAACTAGGCTTGTAAGCCGATATATTTTCAACAAACTTTACATCTCTTCTAATAATAACATTTTTGGATTTAGGTGAAAGAAGTCTATATCCTTTGACATCTTCAGAATATCCAACAAAAATACAATTTTCACTCTTAGGTTATAAGGCTTATGTTTCTCATCGGGAATATGGGCCCATGTTTCACTTCCAAAAACACGAAAGTGACTTACATCTGGTTTAATTGAGCTCCATGTTTCTTCTAGAGTGATATTCTTTAAAACCTTAGTAGGAGTGTGATTTACTATGTAATTTGCACAATTAATTGCTTTTGCCCAAAAATTAAGACCAAGTCATTTAGATTGAAGCGTATAATTAGCCATTTCCTTTAAGGTGTGATTCTTCCTTTCAGCTACACCCTTTTGTTGTGGAATATATGAAATAGTATGTTGCATTTGAATTCCATGTTCAGTGCAAAAGTTGATGAATTTGTTGTTAACATATTCTCCGCCATAATTAGAGCTTAGCTTAAGAATTTGATATCCAGATTGTTTCTCAACAAAGGCCTTAAAGGCCAAGAACATGTTAAATACCTCACTTTTGAGTTTTAAGAAGTATACCCAAGTACGTCTGGAGAAATCATCAATGAAAGTTAAGAAATACTTGTTTCCAGAGAATGAAACAACTGGAAGTGGACCACATAAATCACTATGTACAAGCTGTAAAGGGGTTGAGGCGTGCCAAGAGGCATGTTTTTCAACACTATCCTGATGATGTTTTTCGAGAACACATCCGGAACAAACACCATTTTTGCAAGATACCATAGGAAGACTTTGTCACCATAGTTTATTTACATAGATTTTGAAGGGAGCGATAGTTTAAGTGACCAAATCGCTCATGCCAAAGTTTGTTCACTTCATCAGTATGAGCAACAAATACCAAGGGAAGAGTTGATGACCCAAAGTTGTTAAACTTATACAACCTTGTAGAACCATCAACAATGTTAGTAGCTAAAATCTGTCTAGCATCTCTTAGGTCCTTAATTACAACATCATGAGGTGAAAATTCAACGATTTTACCTCCACCTGAATGAGTTATCTGATATACAGATAGAAGGTTGCAGGATAAGGTCGGAACACGTAATACATCATTAAATTGACCATTATCTAGATGAATAGTTCCAGCCCCTACAACACTAAGAGATCTATCATCACCAACAGATATATTTTTGATGTTACAATCATTTAAAGAAGAAAACATGGCTTTGTTTTTGGCCATGTGATAAGAATCTCCAGAATCAATGAGCCACTCATGAGAATGAGAAGAAGAAAATACATTTAGTGCATAACCAGACCAAGATGCTTGACAACCACATGCAAAAAGTGTTATTCCTGAAGATGAAGTTGAAGTTGAAAAGTGCTCCAAATGGATGTTATGCTTCTTCATTGTTGCTTCCAAGACTTCCATCTTCTTAAAGCATTTGGATTCTAAGTGGCCATCTCGACTACAAAAGTTGCAATGTCTATCAGTGTTTTTCCCTTTGTTTTTATTTGTCTTATTATTTTGTTGAATTGATTTTTCATTTTGAGACTGAAAGTACTTAGGACCCTTGGTTGGTTTAGGACCATTATTTTTAGGATGCTGCTTCTTAAGATTCTTTGAATTTGGTTGTTGTTGGGCGGCTAAAGCTTTTTTAGAAGAGTTTCCAAGATTAAAAAGACCAAAATGTAGGAGTTTTTCTTGTTTTCTTATTAAAGAATCACAAAAGGTATCAAAAGAGGGGAACTTATAGGCTTGTCCTTGAGAAATAAAGGCTTCTCTAGTAGAATGAAAGGTGCAAACAAACACAGAGTAGGCTGGTCGTAACTTAGTAAGAATGAAATAGATAAGGCTACCATCTTCTTTCTTAACCTTAACACCTTCCAAGAGAAGTCTAAGTGTCTTGGACTTGGACAAAAAATCTTCAATGGAAGAAAAATTATTGGGGTCCAATGTAAACAATTCATTTTCAAATCAATGGGCTTTAATTTCATTTTTAATTCCAAAAACTATATTGAGCTATTTCATTGTTTCATCAGGGGTATCAAGTTTTGTGATATGGAATCCAAGGTCTGGAGAAATAGACATCCCTATCAACCCACGTGCTTGATCTTTCTTATTTTTTGATTTGACTGCCTTATCTTCATCTTTAGATTTATACTCTTGGCCTGAGGCTATTCTATAAAGACTTTTACTTCTAAGTAAATTCTCCATGTAGGACACCCATTGGAAGTAGTTGGTGCTATCAAGAATAACTTGGCACGGACTTTCCATTTTAACAGAAACTGAAGTTGTAGATGTTGAAACTAAGTGTTCCAATGGAAAGATCTCGACAAATTAGACTGATTAAAAAAAAGCAGCTCTGAAAATAGCTTCCTGATGAAGAAGTTATGGCTTTTTGAAGAAAAGTTGTTGAAGATGCTGACGAAGTATAAGAATGTGCGGAAGTGAATGTAATGTTATATTTTAAAAAAAAATCCCCCTTCTTTTCAAACTTAATCTAATTAGCTCACTTTTAAAAAAAAAATATGTGACCCACTTTTATAAATAAGTGAAAGTCACTTTTACAATGGTACTTTATGAGCTACCTACTAAATTGTAACTTAAATAAAAGATAAAAAGACTTAAAAATTAGAAGTGACTCACTTTTTATAATGGGTGAGAACACTTTTACATAAGGTAACTTTAAAACATAAGCTACATGTGTTTTTTGAAAAAGTAACTCAACAAAAAAAAAGACTTGAACCCAAGACCTTTATTCTCATAGAGTAACTTTGGACCAAGTGAGCTAGTTTAAAATGCTAGTAATTTTTGGAAAAGAGGGAGGGTTTTTTTTAAGTCACAGAAGCTTTAGAGTGCATGCCTATTTGAAAAAACTCTTTTTGCTTACAAAACAAAAAAACACACAACCCAACACGGACATGCAAAAAGACCAAACCTTATGACTTGAAGTTAGCTTTTGTCGGAAACTAAATTTTTTACTCAATGTTTTTTATTTTCCAAGATCAAAGTAAGATGCAGCAGAAAAGAGCATACGCATGAGAAAAATACTTCCTTTATGTTTCTGATTTGCCCTGATCGCAGAGAGTCGTGGGGCAGAGAGCATACACAAAAATGAAAGGTATATATCTGGTAATAAAAAACAGAGAGCTAAATAAACCGAAATACACAGGGAGATGAATAACTAAAATTGCAAATAAACACTGTATACCTCCATATCTTAAAAATGACGTAGCTAGGGCTACCGGAAACCTTTTCACGTGAAATGAAAGGGGTTCGTCACTGGGACAGATGCTCCAACACAATAGAGCAGTCCTCTCTATGCGAAAGAAGTTCAGTCTGATGCAGTTGTACCAGCTTCGGATTTGAATCACCAACGGATGCGGCCATCAAATAACTTTGATACCATGTAGGAATTCCTCAGATAGAACACCAAAGGACACCGCTCACAAACATATCACAGATCAATACACTAGTATTCTTGATGTGGTTAAAACCCTCAAAGAGGGAAACAATCCACGGCCTAAGCCAACACTGCCACTTCAAACAATTTATTAATAAAAGAAAGAAAATTTATATAAGCTTTTCTCATGAACGGTCACCTTACAAATGACCCTCCATGCTCTTTAAATAGAGATCATTGACCAATCGGGTGTTAAGTCACGAATCAAGTGTCGGTAATATCAATGAGAGAATGAACCGTCGGATCACTTCATGTCTAGAACATATCGTGACCGTCGGAGTGTAATTTACAAAAATACATAGTAAAGAAACACACTTTACCTAACTCTACACTAGACCAAGTTATACTTAACTATTTCGTATGTGTCGGAATATCCTAACAATCAGAGATATCTTCTTCTTCTAAATCATCTGAGAAAAAGATTTGGTCTTCCTCTTGTTAACAGATGAGTATGTCCCACATTGCTGGATCACGGGATTCAAAGAAAGTTGCAATCTTTGATTTTGTGGACAATTGCTTGCCCAATGTCCTTCTTTGTCACATATGTAACACCTGGATGAGAATCTGGGTGTTTTCCTTTTAGTAAATGAGATTTTCATTTCCTGGAAGTTCTTCTTCCAAGGCTTTTGTGGTTTCTTGTAAGTATCAGTTTGATACTCACCCTCATACTAGTTTTTCCAGTATTTCTTTTTAGTGTTTGCAGGAATGCAGTGACACTTGGGATTCTTATTGCAGTCTCCCTTCCCCCAGTTGGGCATCTGGCCAACTGTGCCAAAAAGCTTACTAGTAAAGAATTTTTCATGCTCTTTGAAGTCTTTGTTGACTCACTTTGCATGCCAATGTTATTGAATGACTATGCTGATATGGCCTTCTGCCATTTTTAATGTCATTCCTGCGAGATGAATATTTTTTTCTTTAAAATAGAGATTCATAGCTGATGGTAAGTGTCTTGGCATAGTCTGGATATATCTTTTGATATAAGTGGGATCACCATAAGAATTTCTTTTAATTAGGTACTCTTGCATCTGGCATGTATATGCATGTAGCTAACTTCAATTTCCTAATTCACTGGATAGAAATAACTGTCTGAAATGATCTGAATCTTCATCTACAGTTAATCCAACAAACTACTCTGAGAGCTTAAAGGAGTTGTGCTATGGGGTCTGGTCCTCCAAGAATAGCTTCTCTGGCTATTGGTGTAGCATAGTGCCACCATGTGTTAGCCAAACCACCAAAGTTATTAGCTATGAGCTGTGCTATTTGTCTATTATATAACTACATGCTGGAGATTTGTAAAACAACCATAGAATTTCTGGGTTTAAAGGTTGATGCAGGATGTATCTCCCTCTAGGATCATATTTTGCAAAGACTACAGAAATTCCAAGACCAGATAACTGACAAAACTCAGTTGCAGAGAATTCTTAGCAGTCTGAATTATATACGTCCGTTCTATTCAGGACAGGCACAAGATTTGGTGATCCTCCAGCAGAGATTAAAGAAAAAACCGCCTCAGTGGACTGAAGCTATGACTATGCAGCCAAAAAAATTAAACAGAATTTAACATCGCTACCCTCACTTAAGTTACCATCTGATAGTGGAACTTTTGTCCTTGAAACTGATGCTTCAAATACAGCATGGGGAGGAGTTTTACTTGAAAATGATATTTTGGGGGAAGAAAGAGTCTGTTTTTACACTTCAGGATCATTCCATGGAGCAGAATTGAAATATCCAAGCAACCATAAAGAAGTACTAGCTGTAAAAAGAAGTATTATGCATTTCAGCTATACCTCAAACCAATATACTTTATTGTGCGTACTGACCTTAAGCAAATGTCAGGCATTATACAACCAGGAAAAGAGTTGACAGAGACAAATGCTTGCCTAATCAAATGGACAATATGGTTAGATAACTTTGATTTTGATATTGAATTCAAACTAGGATATTTAAACTGCTTAGCAGATCTCCTTAGAAGAGAAGTAGTGGACCTTTTTCCTTCATAATGGAAAACATGGTGGGTCCAAAGTGTGTGGGGCCTTTTATGACTCCACTTTGTTTTGTCGGTGAGCTAGCTTCTTTTTTGTCCGACATAGATTTAGAGGCATGATTGGCAGTCACCAGTTATAAGTCATTGGTTTACCGATTTTCATATTATATAAGTAGGCAAAGGCCTCATTGTTAATCACTCCGAAGTTGTGCAAGTATCTGACGCAACCTAAGATTTCGTCTCTTCTTTCTTTTGTTGAATGCAAGATTGTCTATAGAATAATACTTGTTCAGACCAGGATTAAAGTATCTATTCAAATCTATATCGAGTCTATAATAGTTGTTGTAATAGCTGAGTTAAATCTGTGAATAGCTGAGTTAGATCTGTAAAATAACATTGTGAGTTATATTTCAGGACACCTACCAGTACAACAGTTATTACAGACTCGATACATATCTAAACAGATACTTTAATCCTGGCCCGAACAAGTATTGTTCTACAGACAATCTTGCATCCAGCAAAGGAGAGAAGAGAAGAAATCTTAGGTTGTATCAGATACTTGCACAACTTCAGAGTGATTTATAATGAGGTCTTTGCCTACTTATATAATATGACAACCGGTAAACCGGTGACTGCCAGTCATCCCCCTAAATCTATGCCGGGCAAAAAAAAGCTAGCTCACTGACAAAACAAAGTGGAGTGAGAAAGGACCCACACACTTTGGACCCACCATGTTTTCCATTATGAAGGAAAAAGGTCCACTGCTTCTCTTGTAAGGAGATCAACTAAGCAGTTTAGATATCTTGGTTTGAATTCAATATCAAAATCAAAGTTATCTAACCATATTGCCCATCTGATTAGGTGAGCATTTGTCTCTGTAAGATCTTTCCTTGGTCGTATCACGCCTGGCATTTGCTTAAGGTCAGTACAAACAATAAAGTGTACTAGTTTGAGGTATAGCCTGAAATGCATAATACTTCTTTTTATAGTCAGTTCTTTTTTATGGTTGCTTGGATATTTCAATTCTGCTCCATGGAATGACCCTGAAGTATAAAAGAAAACTCTTTCTTCCCCCGAAATATCCTTTTCAAGTAAAACCCCTCCTTCCCTCGAAATATCCTTTTCAAGTAAAACCATGTTGTATTCGAAGCATTAGTTTTTATGACAAAAGTTCCACTATCAGATGGTAACTTAAGTGAGGGTACCGATGTTACCTTCTGTTTAATTTTCTTGACCATTGTGGTCATAGCTTCAATCCACTGTGGCCGTTCTTTCTTTAATCTTTGCTGGAGGATCACCAAATCTTGTGCCTGTCCTGAATAGAACGGATGTATATTTACACTGCCAAGAAATCTCTACAACTAAGTTTTGTCAGGTTTGCGAATTTCTGCAGACTTTGCAGAATATGATAATGGAGGGAGATACATCCTGCATTAACCTTTAAACCCAGAAATTCTATGGTTTTCTTACCAATCTCCATCTTAGTTTTAGATAGTGCTAGGCCATGTTTATAACAATGTCCATAAAATATTTAGAGATGTTTCTAATGTTCTTGAATATTTCTAGAACAGATTAATAAATCATCAATATAGATAATTAAAAAGTCTAATCCTCTGAATACATTTTCCATTCGTTTCTGAAATTTTGATGGAGCATTTTTCAAAGCAAAGGGCATACCTTAGACTGGTATTGGCCATTTGGGACGCTGAAAGCTGTTTTGAACCTATCTTCTAGTTTGATGCCGACTTGATAGAAGCCTGACTTCAAGTCGAACTCGCTGAAGATCGTATAATCTTTGATATTTTGGAGAAGTGTTGATTGGAAGAGGATATGCTATCGTCTTCAACACTGAATTCAATGGTTTATAATTTATAACCATTCTTGGTCTACCTCGCTTGATCTCTGAATGTTTGTTGACATAGAAGGCTCTGCAAGCCCATGGAGATTTGGCTGGTTCGATCAGACTCTTTTGTAAGAGATCTTTAATCTCTTCTTTGCAATAGTCCAATGCTGATGGACTCATTAAAGTTGCTGAAGCTTTCTGTGGCTTTATCTTGATGTTATCTGCATATGGTAAATTAACCACATATTCTTCTCGATGCCAAAATGCAGTAGGAATATTTGAAGAACAATGATCAATCAATTCGTTAGAGATTTCATGTAGATAATCATTTGTATGTGCAAGATTGAAATAAACAATTCTTTCTCTTTTCTGTTATTGCTTCAACGTTTGTTGAGGCTCTTCTTTTGCTTTTGGAACTTATTTTCTTGCTGAATCAAGAAGTTCAAGTTGTATAGGCTTATTTTCTATAGTGAGTATAATGGTCTTGGTTGGGTAGTCAATTGTGACTGGGGACCATCTGGTAAAGAACTCTAAACCTAAAATAACATTAGCAGGAATGCTATCTAACTCATAGAATGTACAATTGGTGCTATGGCTTTTAATCTGAACAGGAAAATCTTTAACTTGGTGTCTGAGACAGAACAGATTGCCATTAATGGAGCTTCCTCCCTCTAAAGATTTCTCCCAATAGAATGGAGGAATTGCAAGATGTCTGGTTAAATATAATTGAGCATCGGAATCTAACAGACAATCTAAAGAGTAAGGTTTAAAATTTGGAGGAAAAAATTTAAGAGATATAAACAATTTTGGCCGACCTATAAGGGCTAAGCTTTTCATATGACTATGGTAAGGATCAGGGGATTCATCAATTTCTTCTAAAGAGTCTCCTAGGAGTCTATGGATTTCTTCATCAGAAGAGTTGTTGACTTCTTCCATTAATGTCCTTTGAGCTTTTCTAAGCTCAGAGATTTCTGAAACAAGAACTTTGAGCTGTTCCTGCTTATCTGTGATTTGTAGCTGTAGTGAAGACATTGTTTCTCTTTTTACCTGTTGTCTGACTCTGTGCTTTGCTGGACGCTGAGCATGTAGTTCTTCTGGATGCCAATTTCTAGAGATTGAATATCTAATGGTTTCTGCTATTTTTGACTCCGTCATCTTTTCTTGTTAAAAGGATGGCTTTTGTGTTGTTCTTCGGTTTAGTAGGGCCATGTTGTGTTTCTGACAACTGTTTTTTTAGTTCTACTAGTTTGACTGGGGTATGGGAAAACATACAGAATGTGTAATCATGTAAGCTTTTGGAATATCCATAAGAGATATCTTCTTCTTCTTAATCATCTGAGAAAGAGATTTGGTCTTCCTCTTGTTCACAGATGAGTATGTCCCACATTGCTGGGTCATGGGATTCAAAGAAAGCTGCAATTTTTGGCTTTTTGTGTTTTTGTGGACAGTTGCTTGCCCAATGTCCTTCTCTGATCTCCTTTGTTCACTATTGAAAACGACCTAGCTGAAACCACTGCTCTCTTCCTCTTTTCTCCTTTGCTAAAATCGTTTGTCTGCAAGAGAAATGACTTGCTCAATTGTGTGATGAGGGAATGAGGTGAGGGTATTTTTATAACTTGAGAGAGGCATCTAGAAGAATCTACAAGATATTTTATTCGCCCAATCAAAAATTAGAAGTGAAAAACATATGTAACACCAGTGACAGAGGACATTGGGCAAGCCCAGTGTCCTTCTCGTAGAGATGGCAGCAGGTCCTGGGACCTGCTGCCATCTCTAGGGTAATCCAATCTTTGCCTGAAAATCCTATGTTTTTTCCAAACTACATGTGCCAAGAAGAGACAGCAAATGCCATTACCTTATTAGCATCATGGGCAGTTCAGAAACACATAGATGACGACAGTCTCTCCAATAGACAAATAGCATAGCTCATAGCTAATAACTTTGGTGGTTTGGCTAACACATGGTGGCACTATGCTACACCAGCAGCCAGAGGAGATATTCTTGGAGCACCACACCCCATAGCACAACTCCTTTTTGCTCTTAGAGTAGAGTTTGTTGATTTAACTATAGATGTCCAGATCATTTTAGAAAGTTATTGATATCTAGTGAATTAGGAGATTTAAGTCAACTACATGCATATACATGCCAAATGCAAGAGTACCTAATTAAAGGAAATCCTTATGGTGATCCCACTTATATCAAAAGATATATCCAGAGTATGCCAGGACACCTACCATCAGCTATGAATCTCTATTTTAAAGAAAAAAATATTTAGCTCACAGGAATGACATTAAAAATGGCGGAAGGCCATATCAGCAAAGTCATTCAAGAACATTGCCTTGCAAAGCGATTCAACAAAGACTTCAAAGAGCATGAAAAATTATTTACTAGTAAGCTTTGTAGCACAGTTGGCTAGATGCCCAACTAGGGGGAGAGAGCCTACAATAGGAATCCCAAGTGTCATTGCACTCCTGCAAACGCTAAAAAGAAATATTGGCAAAACAGTACGAGGGTGAGTATCAAACTGATACTTACAAGAAATCACAAAAGCCTATGTGTGGTTATTGATTCTAGACATAACCAGTTTACAGATGCCATAATAGGTGGCTTTCCAAGTCCGCTTCATACAGGATCTGCCTTTGGAACTGTGTATCCAAAATACTCAGTTTCCTTACAGGATCCTTATATCTATGACTTACTGCAAGCCTATATACATCCAACAGGCTTTGACATGCTTACAAGATCGAACATTATAAGGTAATGGCAATTGTTGTCTCTTCTTGGGACATGCAGTTTGGAAAAAACATAGGATTTTCAGGCAAAGCTTGGATTGCCCTAGAGATGGCACCAGCCACGTTTGCTCGAGCTTACATCACCTCGACTTGTCCCAAAAGTGCGCATAAAGGGGATCCTCTGGGAGATAGACTTTGGGAAACGAGAATTATTCCCATTAATTGTCATTCCTGGCTCCCATTAGTTGTCATGTGTGCAAGTTCTTTTACCATCGGGACAAGTTAGCAATACTTTGTGGGCCCCCTATCAGTACTTACATCAATGAAAGAATTTCACATCACCCTAGCCTTTCACACGTCGTTGGGTTTACACATCATCTCGACTTCGAGTCAGCCCAACTCTTCCAAACGATGCGCAACGACCTTTCCTCCAGGAGACAAACTCCAGGAAACTGGAATATTTCCATCAATTGTCGCCCTCGAGTTTTGTCTAAGTGGTTCCTAGCTCCAGTGCTTTCAAGGATGCACATTACCTTTTCCACTTACGTTCTTATTGTCCAATATTATGGGTCCACCTCATCCGGAAGCTTCCTATGCCATCGACTCCTCTACATCATCCCAGTCCTTGTCATCCCAGTGCTTCCCTTGGGTGTAACTCTTTTAACCTTCTGGGGAAAAGGACTCCTGGGACACATCACCCCAACATTGTCTCTTGACGAAATACTTGTTGATGGAACTTTAGTTACATCTCCTGCTCTTATCAAGTGACGAACTTTTGTTGAAATGAAAAACGACTATGTGTTTAGCTCCTCCACTTGGATATTTTGACCTCGACTCCTTGATGCTTACAGGGTCTTGTCATTCCTCCACTGTGTATTCAAATCTCCAATCCTCAAGGCTTCAACATAAAATTATTCAGGGGTTATTACATAGACATGAATTCCTCTTTCTCACTTGTAGGAATTAAATAAAGCCTGGCCACAACATAGTACCCTGCAATGTTAGTAATATACAATTGCGCATTCAAATATATATTTATATATATTATAAGATTGCAGAAGGACTGTTTTGAGGCATAAATCAATTCCACTCGCTCTACACACACTCTTCTTATTTTACTAAACTCAAACAATGAATAAATACGACATCAAGTTTTTTTCCAGATACATGAATAGTGGATCGGATGGCCCAATTTTGGTTTCAAACACGACCTCTCGAACTTCTTCAATCCTCTCTTAACAAATTCCTAATAATAAATAGATTACATGGCATACAAATAATTCTCCTAATCTAACTAAATCCACACTTTGAGGAACCAACTCCTCTAGTAAAAAGGGATTGACCTTCTTGGTCAATTGAGTTTTACAATGCCCCTACATTAGAAATGTATGATTTCCATGTGTTTGACAAGATGCCCCTTAGGGAATTTTAAAGGCACTAGCATGCTTAATAATTAAATTTAAAAAGGAATAGTATAGTGTCCCAAAATACCTTGAAATTTAACATAAGGGGACATTTCGGCTTGATGGGATTAGCAGTGAAAGATGGAGTTTATCAAGTAATCAACTTTCCTCCTGAATCAATAAAACAGTATGTAGGTTGGTTCCTTGACAATAATGCTTTCAGGGAAAAAATAGTAATGTAGAACAATAAACCCTTTTGGGGAGTCCATGTTGCTCTCTAGACTAAGCAACGGAAGAATCTACCAAAAGAAAAGGAAGTAGGAAATTGGTTGTTCGTACTCGAGTCAAATTTGAAGTTTACTAAAACAAGAGATGTCCTTTCTAAATTGGAGAAGTTGGACTCATGTTTGTCTGAGGTAACCTAGTTTGATTGGAAGATTTTAAGCCAGGCTTTGAAGCCATTAATGCTTGCCTTGATCCATCGTAGGTTTATGGAACACCCTTGTAAAGAGGTAAGATTTGCAGTTGCTTCTTGCCTCAGTGAGATCATAAGGATAATTGCTCTTGTTTCCCCCTACAATGATGACATTTTAAGACGAATTTTGTAGCTGATGTGGAAAGCTTCCAAGGATTGCATGATATCAAGGACCCTACCTTTGGTAATGTTACCGCAAAATCTAGTAGGCCTTGAAGAGGGAAACCCTACAAGACAAATAGCTAAACTAAGTGTTAACAATGGGGCAATGGCCCACTGTCACCACAGCCAAGGTCCCCTGCTCTTTACATATTTCCACTGATGGGAGGAGTCCCGGTAGGATATGGTCACCTATGAATGATATTCGAAGGTTAAGGTGATAGGCTAGAATCTCCCAAGAAAGGGTCAAATTTATGGCACAAGGCTTCAAGAAGCAATACGCTTTCTACAAGAGACCTAGTAATAAAATGCACAAGACCTAGGGTTTTATTGTTTTGCTTGATTTTAAGTAATCCTGAGGTCAAGGCAATAAGGAGAAAAGGCGTCTTTCCATATACTTCAACAAATACTGCGCTCATACAACCTTCAAGGAAGTCCCCAAGAGTAGGAAGAATAACTAGGGTTTCCCTCTTAGGGCACCCCGAGGGTCAAGAGATTTTATGAAGAAAACTTAAGTGGATGCCCACCAAATTTGAACCTCTGGTAGTCAAGACCCTTAACTTGATGTTTAGGCTCTCATGTTCCCACAAAACCTATCCCAAGGAAATTCACTCTAAGCCCTAGTAGACGCCCTAGCCTTAAGAGGACTGAAATTTCAAGAGGAAAATTTATGGACGAAAAGTGATAGTGATCACCAAGGACTTGGATTAGTACCTTGTCCTTTGGGCATATGGAGTCAAGGAGGCTCAAGATAAGCTAAATCGTTTCTAAGGAGGCTAAAAATTGATGCCCTAGGTATCAACTTTTAGCATTTACCCACTTCTAAGGAAAATGGAATATGATGGAGAGTTAAAAGACTTCCTACAAGACTTCTTAGGAACATTCATTACATGTTATAGAATGAATAATATATGCAATTCTCAACTAGATAGTCTTTCAAAATTTAATTTTTAATAACTAGGGTTCAAATAAGCATAATCTAGACGCAACAATTCCATACATTAGACAGTTTCAAGATAAAATTCATCAACAATAAGCACTTACAAGATAACATGTAGTGTATCCATCCATTGCCTGCTAGTTTATGTAGCATCATAGGTGTTCTAGTGTCGAAATTTTGTGGAGAGGCTAAAACACATGAGATCTCCATAACCCAGAAATCGTTTATGAAAATTCCACCTAGAAGTGTATCTCAATTAGATTATTAGCCTATTTTTAATATTTCCTAAATCTAAACTTAGGAAATCTAGTTAATTAATCAGTAATAATTCAGATATGGTGTGAATAATCTAGAAACTCACATGGATCGATAGGGAATTAATCTGGGTTGTTGGAGGTCCAACAAAAGATTATAAGAAGTCGATGGGTAGATGGAGAATACACTTGTGAGAACCACAGAGAATTCAATTTCCTTGGAGAGTTTGATTTTCCAGAAAGCCAACAATGTGGGAAGAGTTCGAACTTCAGTAGGGATGCAGAGACAGAGAGGGGTAGAGGCAGTGACCCAGAGGAAGTTTTCTAGATCCAAAGAGGCAGCAGTAAGAGGTTGAGTTATTCTTAATGAGGCAGCGAGGCCAAATTATTCTTCCAACTTTCCAGAGGCCTAGAAAGTCTTCCAGAAGGCCAGAGAATCATTTTCCTTAGCAAACACAAGCAGAACGACTTGATCAGAGGAAGTTCTGGGCTAGACGTCTACGGGTCTATGCAAGCACTGTGCAGAAGCCTACGTAGAGGATCTAGGGGGACGAGTTTTCTGAAGCAAAGTTGTGCTGAGGTTGCTTGTGGAGGAGGGGAATTTCCCTTAATAATTTTGGCCAGATTTTCTTTCTGTGGATTGTCAGTTTTCAGGTATCCAAATTGTACTAAGAAATTCACTGTTGGATTATAATATAAAACCATCAACTCCTGCACCAATTTTCCCAAGTTGGGTTTTTCTGGGGACATTTGTCCAAAAATAACTATGTTAATTTTTATGTGTGCTAGCATTTATCAGTTTCCAGCTTTCTTTCGCAGTTTATCTGTGAAGGTTGCAATGTGATTTATTTGATATTTGTTGTAGCAGATAAATTGTTAAATTAATTAACAACTAGAAAAATAAATTCCACTTACTGCAATAGGATTTCAGTAGATGAAATTTTCACATGGTATCAGAGCAGTGTGATTCATCAGCCGAGAAGTTCAGAAGCGAGCAGTAGGTCGTAATTTTCTAGTGTTGTGCAGTGCCTAGCCAGGAAGTACAAATTGCTAGGGCAGGGGTTCAATTTTCAGCTACAGGGTAGCAAAAAATTCAATTTGCCCAAGATAGTGATTCCAGAGGCAGAGGGAGCAACAATAGCTCAAATTTTTACTGAGCGGATTCCTTGGTTGAACGTAGAGAGTTTTGCAGCAGTTTGCAGTTGCAGAATCAATATTAGGTGGAAGAGGAAAGCACACACAAAGGGAAAATTCTCTCAAGGGAATTTGAGTTTTTAGAAGTTCGATTTTCCCAGTTGCCGGTGGAAGTAGCAGCTAGCAGGACTTCTCATTCCAAAGGGGAGTGCGAATAGCAGAGCAGCAGCCAAGTAATGGGAAAGAGGGAGTTTTTGACAGTTTCAAAAATGGCCATAGCTGGGCTTAGAGATCAAGATAGGTTGGAGGGAGCCTCCAACTATGTCATCTAAAAGGCTAGGATGTTCTTCCTTCTAGATGAATATGACCTGAAAGCCTATGTGGACAATGTTGTAGCAGTACCCTAGGATCCGGATCAACTGAAGGAGTATAGAAAAGAAATGGTGAAGGCAAAGCGAATGATCTTTGGATGGAGTTTGAAATCATATAGTCTCACATGTAGCTGGCAAAGGGACTGCCTAGGAAATGTGGGATGCTCTTTCCACTCTATAACAGAGTCCTTCTGAGCAACGGAAGATGTTTCTCCAAGAGAAGCTGAGAAGCATAAGGATGCAGAAGGGCGAGAGCATAGATGGCTCCCTCACTAGGGTTCAGGAGGTTTGTGATCAGTTAGAAGCCTTTGGGGAGGCATCCCAACCCACAGAGCTTGTACGACTGGCACTAAACAGTGCCTCGAAGGATTGGCAAGTATTTGTCCAAAGTATCTTGGGCAAAGACACATTGCCAAGATGGGACAAGATGTGGGCCGATCTACAACAGGAGTTGAGGCGTGCTCTATCGAAGAGTACCATCAGCAGAAGCAGCAACAAGGGCATGAAGAGTGAGATGGAAGAGGAAAATGTGGCCCTAGCATCCAAGGGTGCCAGTCAAGGGCAGGTGGATAAGGAAAAGAAGAAGGATCTATCTAAGGTCAAGTGCTTTACGTGTGGAGAGTTTGGCCACTATAGTTCATAGTATCCTCCAAGAAAGAAGGAAAAACATGAGAAGCAGGACCAGGAAGCAACATCCACAGATATAAACAAGTTGTCCTCCAGGCTAGAGGAAGATTTTGCGATGATGGCAACCATACCTCTGGGAGTGAGGTGGGACGATATGGAGTTATAGTCCCAGACCTGCAGTGAATGGGCAAGATCCATGAGGTGTCCTCCTCATGGATCATTACCTTGCTACAAGGGCTCACAGTATTCAGTAGCAGGATGGATCAAAGTCAGAGATGCAACCAAATTCCAGAGTGACAATTGCAGACTAGTCGCAGTCAGTTGCTGAGGAACGCAATGCAGGTTTGGCAGCAGTATAGAGTGGCACAGTGCAAAGTGAACAACAGTACAAATTCCTTGGTGGATAGTGCAGTAGATAGTAGCAGTCAGGACTCGAGAGACAGATTCATGATACTGAACACTGTTGATTCAGTGTTTAGGATGCTTTTCAGTTGTAGTAGTTGCAGTTGCAGTAGGAACAGATGAGAGGGAGTTGTAGTGCAGATGTAGAGCTGGTAGCAGCATAACAGTGTCAGCGACAACACAGATGCAGCATTAGAGTTGCGTATTGATTGGTGGTCAGTGGCCAAATATCAATAGTGTGATAGAGGTTGGTACAGAAACAGGGTTTGTGGCAGGATGTGCGACACTAAAATTAGAGAGAACAACTTCCTCGATAAGAGGAAGTGTTAGTTTCTATAGCATTGGAGGTGGTCTAGTCTCAAAACTTTGTGGAGAGGCTAAAACACATGATATATCCATAACACAGAAATTGTTTTTGGAAATTCCACGTAGAAGTGTCTCAATTATATTATTAGCCTATTTTTTAATATTTCCTAAGTCTGAACTTAGAAAATCTGGTTAATTAATCAGTATTAATTGAGATACGGTGTGAAAAATATAGAAATTCACACGAATCAACAGGGAATTAATATGGGCCCTTGATTAAGTTTAAATCTTGGTCGTTGGAGGTCCAACAGAAGATTATAAGAAGTCGATGGGTAGATGTAGAATACACTTGTGAGAACCACAGAGAGTTCGACTTTCCAAAAAGCCAGCAGTGTTGGAAGAGTTCGATCTTCAGTGGGGAAACAAAGATAGAGACGGACAGAGACAGTCATCCAAAGGAAGAATTCCAGATCCGAATAGGCAGCAGCAAGAGGGTGAGTTATTCCCAGTGAGGCAGCGTAGAGGACTCTGCAGTTAGCTTTAGAGGATAATTCAATTTGGTTGTAGGACAATTCAGCTTCCAGAGACCTGGAAAGTCTTCCAAAAGGCCGGAGAATCATTTTCCTCAGTAGAGACAGGAAAAATGATTTGATCTGATGCAGTTCCGGGATAGACGTCTAAGGTTTTGTGCAAGCACTACACAAAAACGTGCACGAGTCCAAGACGATGAGTTTTTTGAAGCAAAGTTGTGTCAGTGTTGCTTGTGGAGGGAATTTCCATTAGATAATTTTGGCCAAATTTTCTTGTTGTGGATTGCTAGTTTTCAAGGATCCAGATTGTACTCAAAAATTCATTGCTACATAATAATATAAAACCCTCAGCTGCTACACCTGTTTTCCCAAGTAGGGGTTTTCCAGGGATATTTGTCCAAAAATAACTGTGTTAATTTTTATGTGTGTGTTAGCATCTCTCAATTTCTAGTGCTATTTTCTTTTGCAGTTTATTTGTGAAGGTTGCAGTGTGATTTATTTGATATTTGTTGTAGCAGATAAATTGTTAAATTAATTAACAAATAGAAAAATAAATTCCAGTTGCTGCAATAGGATTTCAGTAAATGAAATTTTCACATCACCAAAGAAATAGCTCCAAAGACAATCCAAAATAGCTTCCAAACATCGAAATGTTGATTTATATAGCTTGGGAGGTACTACAAGCCCTAGGGTTTAGGGTTTGGAGAGCAAAGCATCACAAGGGTCACTTGTGGGCTTGAAACCCAAGGTAGGGGTTTTGCACCCATCAGGATTTGGGCCAAAACCATGAAGAATTCGAGCATGAGGAAATTTGAGGTGATAGAGCTTCGCATGTCGATTCCAACACTCCAAAGATCACTCAAATCGGAGCTCTAGAAATGAAGCTATGAATTTTTTAAGTTGACAATTAATCGAAGAGACATGTCTCTTCATCAATTCGTAGAGCCCTTGTTTATTTGTATATATACAAGGTGAAGTGGAGTTATTTTTCATCCATCAAAGTGCAACGCATGCCTTAGAAGAGGACTCGTTGGAGAAACTAAGTCTCTGTTTTGGGCCGTAGCTAGAGAGGGTAGAACAACGAGATGAGGAGGGTTGTCTGAAGGGTTATTACAGGGTCTGAGTTTGTTGTGTTGGAGGCTGAGTTTGTTGGCTGCTAGGCCGAGGCCTAAAGGGCTAAAACGTTGACTATTTGGAGGCTTGCGGAAGGCCTGTTGGAGTGTTTGAGGGGTGTTGTGTTGCAACAAGAGTGTTGTGTGGTAGGCCGCAGGCCATACCACAACAACAAAAGCTTGCATGGGCAGTTTTGAGGGTTGGTTTTAGCCCTTACCCTCAGCGTGGAGGAGAAGTGTCTCTCCTAGCTAAGGCCGGAGTTTATTGGAGGACTATTGTGGACTGTAAGGAGGTTGTGAAGGGTTGTTGCAGCATGGACAAAGCCTTAACCAGGACACAGTATTACAGTAGCAGTATAAACAGATTTGGAGTAGTGTTTGGAGGTGTGTTGGGTCAAGGAGTTGACTGAATTTGGATCATAATTAGAGCAGCTTGTGGGAGCCCTCTATTGGCATTGTCTTGAGTGATAAGTAACCCCAATTAGGAGCAGAGTCCGCAGTGGAGAGTTGGGCATCATTGGTCTGGTTGAGGGTGGAGTGTTGATAGCCCAAAGTAGCCTTAGATGAGCTATCCTGAAGTGACGAAAAGGATTTGAAGATTGGGTGAAGTTTGGTGCCGAAGTGTAGTACCTTAATGGACAAACGTGACTGCTAGCCTGACAGATTGGAGCTCGGGAATTGGCCAGCTTAAAGAGCAAATTGGATCAGCCCCTGTACATGCAGTAGAAGTGACTTGTAGTAGTCTTAGGTGGCAGCCCTCCTGGAGTCTCGATGTGTTGTCATTTGAAGGACTAAGGGGCAGCTAGTGAGCAGTATGAAAGCGAAGGACCGACAGGACAAGATACAACATAGAAGCTACAATGAAGTTTGTCATTGTATCTTGTGTACCATAGACTGTGGTATTATGCAGATTGGTTTAATATAACGAAGATTGGGGTTGTACATTATTGTACAATTTGTTAAAAATTGTGTATATTTGTGCATGTGTGATTTACAGCTTTATATTTTCGTTGTGCAAAGAAGTTTATGGTTGAAATTCTTGGTTTGGTAGCGTCAATGATTTTAAGACTCTAACCTAGACCCAAAGGTTGTGGAAATTCAACAGGGTATCAGAGTGTGTCTGAGCTACTTTGGAAGAAAGTGAATCAGAGTCATGCACAATGAAGTACAACTTAAGAGGGAGTTGGTCACATTGTAGGTGGCAATGTCGAGGTTGTAGGCTAGTAATAGGTATGAGGACAAGTTGGAGGGGTTGTCCAACTATAGTCCTTGGAAGGAAAGAATCAAGTTGGTCTCGTAAGTCAACAAGATCTAGGAGTTCGTTTGGAAAGAGATCAAGAAGTCAACCGATCTTAAGGAGCTAGAAATATATGAAGATTTGGATGCGAGGGCGAGATTAGTCATCCTAGATAGTGTGAAGGATGCCCTAATACCTCATTTGGTCGGGAAGAACAATGCACATGAGATGTGGATGGCTCTTCAGAATTTGTTCCAGAATAAGAATGAGAACTGGGTACTGGTATTGGAAAAGGTGAAGGCATGACTTCGTATATGACGAGATTGTCTCAGGTCAAAGATGAGCTTGTTGTTGTCGATGTGATTATTTCAAATGGAGATATGGTGAGAATTGCTTTGAAAGGGTTTACCGAGGAATAGAAGCCCTTCATCAAAGGGATTGTTGCCAGAGAGAAGTTGTCAGATTGGAATAGGCTGTGGGACGACTTCATTCAGGAAGAGTTGCGAGACGAGGATCTTCATCCAAAGAAGAAGACCTTCGATGATGACGTGGCACTTGCAGCACGAATGAAGGGTAAGAAGAAGGACCTGAGTAAGGTCAAGTGTTTCAACTGTGGTGAGATTGGTCATTTTTTCGTCAAGATGTCTGATGAAGAAGAAGGGAGATGACGAGAAGAAGAAAGGAAAGCAGGTCGTCGGTGTTGCCACTTTTGCTAAGATAGATGATCTCACCAGGAGATTAGAGGAGGAGAACTTTGCTATGATCTCTCATTTCTCGCAGGGTACTATCGATGAGGATGGATGGTACGTGGACAGTGGTGCGACGAAGCATATGACAGGGTCACAGGAGGTTTTTGAAACTCTAGCTGAATGGGACTCGAAGTTGCACATGGTGTTGGGTGACAAGAGTCAGTTGGAGATCCGAGGATCGGGTACTATGCCATTCAGGATGGAAACAGGACGTGTCATGTGGGTCCAGGATGTATAGTTTGTACTAGGACTCAGATATAGCATGATTTCCATGTCGATGATTGAGAGGAAAGGGTTTGAGATCTTGTTCCAGGATGGGAAGGAAAGACTCAAGCCCAGAGGCTCTAAGTCTAATGAGATTGTACTCAGAGTTAGAGAGCATGGTCTCTACAAGTTGACGAGCAAGCCCATAGTGTGGATCATGGGAAGAAGCAGGTGGAGCAGGTGCAGGTTCCAGAGAAGCAGGTACAAGTATATGTGTAGGCTACAGAGGAGCAGGTACAGGTTCCCGAGAAGAAGGTCCAGGTTCCAGAGACTCGAAGGGATTTAAGTTTGAGAGGGAGCTTTGCAGATTCAGATGGAGACTCTGCAGTGCAAGAAGAGTGCATGGTCAGTGGGAAGCAAGGGTGCTCCTATGACTGCCAAGAAGGAATCATGGAGAGAGTGGAAGACATTACAGGATAAGAAGCAAGGGTGCTTTCGACAGTGATAGCGACACTTCTGAGAAGAGCATAGTACACAGAACAAGGATTGCTGCGATTGTGAGCGCTAGGAGTTGGGCAAGTGTTGCAGGCAGTGATGATGATGATGAGTTACTTCCTAGTCTTGGAAGTACCTCCCTTTTTAAGCGGAGTGTTGATTTGTGTAGCTTGGGAGGTACTCCAAGCCCTAGGGTTCAAGGTTTGGAGGGCAAAGTACCACAAGGATCACTTATGGGCTTGGAACCCAAGGTAGGGGTTTTGCACCCATCGGGATTTTGGACCAACTATGAAGAATTTGAGCATGAGAAAATTTGAGATGATAGAGCTTGGCGTACCGATTCCAACACTCTAAAGATCACTGAAATCAGAGCTCTAGAAATGAAGTTATGAACTTTTGAAATTGACAATTAATTATGGATAGTCAAGTCATGTAGGCTTGGTCCAAGAGACACGTCTCTTCATCAATTCGTGGAGCCCTTGTTTATGTGTATATATACAAGGTGAAGTGGAGTTATTTCTCATCCATCAAAGTGCAACACATGCCTTAGAAGAGCACTTGTGGGAGAGAATAAGTCTCTGTTTTGGGCCGCAGCTAGAGAGGGCAGAACAACGAGATGAGGAGGACTATCTGAAGGGTTATTATATGGTCCGAGTTTGTTGTGTTGGAGGCCGAGTTTGTTGGCTGCTAGGATGAGGCCTAAAGGGCTAAAACGCCACTGTTTGGAGGCTTGTGGATGGCTTGTTGGAGTGTTTGAGGGGTGTCATGTTGCAATAGGAATGTTGTGTGGTAGGCCGCAGGCCATACCACAATAGAAAAATCTTGTGTGGGCAGTTTTGAGGGTTGGTTTTAGCCCCTACCCTCAACGTGGAGGAGAAGTGTCTCTCCTATCCAAGGCCGCAGTTTATTGGAGAACTGTTGTGGACTGTAAGGAGGTTGTGAAGGGTTGTTGTAGCATGGACAAAGCCCTAACTAGGACACAATATTACAATAGCAATACAAATAGATTTGGAGGTGTGTTGGGTCAAGGCATTGACCAGATTTGGATCAGAATTGAAGCAACCTATGGGAGTTGTGTATTGGGATTGTCTTGAGCGATAAGTAACCCCAATTAGGAACAGATGCCGCAGTGGAGCATTGGGCATCATTGGTTTGGTGGAGGGTTATGTGTTGATAGCCCTAAGTAGCCCTAGACGAGCTATCTTGAAGTGATGAAGAGGAGCTGAAGATTGGGTGAAGTTTGGTGCCGAAGTGCAGTACCTTGAAGGACAAAGGTGACTACTATCCTGGAAGATTGGAGCTTGGGAATTGGCCAGCCTAGAGAGCAGATTGGATTAGCCCGTGTACATGCAGCAAAAGTGACTTGCAGTAATGTTATGTAGCAACCCTCTTGGAGTCTCGATGTATTGTCCTTTGAAGGACTAAGGGGTAGCTAGTGAGGAGTACAAAAGCGAAGGACCGATAGGACAAGATACGACATAGACGCTGCAGTGAAGTTTGTCATTGTATCTTGTATACCATAGACTGTTGTATTATTCAGATTGGTTTAATATAACGAAGATTGGGGTTGTACATTATTGTACAATTTGTTAGAAATTGTGTATGTTTGTGCATGTGTGATTCACTGCTTTATATTTTTGTTGTGCAAAGTAGTTTATGGTTGAGATTCTTGGTGTGGTAGCGTCAGCGATTTTAAGACTCTAACCTAGACCCAAGGTCGTGGAAATTCAACTCGAAATGCACCTAAGAAATATCCATTAGCCAAGAAGGAACAAATGTGAATTCTCTTATGAGGTTTGAATGCTCCAAGTGATGATGATGAGAGAGTGAAATGATCTCTTTCTTATTTATACATGTCTAATGATCTCTAATTTTAGCCTAAAGCCCCTCAAGTCATTAAATAATGGGCTAATACTAGGTGAGGTTACATTCCAACCTCATAGCCAATGTCAAACATAAAAATTAACCTACAAAAGAGGCCAAAATGTTGACGTCATGCATGCGTAGGCCCTTCTAGGGCATGCGTTGGGCTCCTCTAGTGCCAAGTCAAGTGTAGAGTGCTCCAAAAATCAGGATCTAGGGGTTGGCCCCTAAATCCCCATGCAAATCATCATGTGGACACCAGTTTTGTGTTTGGGGCACAAAATGGGTCTCCTAGTGATAGAATAGCTTGGTTTGCTCCAATGTTGAAGGCTCAGAGGATGGTGGTATCCCTCCCATGTCTCAAGGGGTGAGACAAACCTCACCTAGGCCTCAGATCAACTGTCAAACCATGTGTATACTACTAAGTTGGCTAGGGGCATGCTAGTCCAAGTGCATCATTTCATGAATAATGCGGTAAGGTGCAGATTGGTGGGGTGTTTTAGGTGTCCATGGAATGGAGTGATGATCAACAAGTGATAGGAGTCCCATGGCTCTCAATGCTTCACTTGTAGGGTGTCATAATGCTCCTCTAGTGGACTTGGGCCCCAGTTAAGTTGTCTAGCCCATGATGAAAACCACCTACCAATTACACACAATATCTAGTGTTGCATCTTCACCATTAGGTGCAATAATCATTAGTGCATCTAAGTGAACCAAGCTTGTTAATCTAGGGAAAATTGATACTTCATATGAGGCTTCCCTTCCAAATTCAAGGTTTTGATCTCGTAAGTGTTATGTCCTAGGTAGGAGTGGCTAATAGACGAACCTATTAGGTGTTCCTAGCCCCGAAGTCGAAAGACATGTCCCTGGTACATCCTTCAATCAATAGGTGGCAAGTGAACAATGATGGAACAAAATGGGGTTAAAAGGGTCTCCAGGCCAAATTCCATGATTAAAGGGGTAGCAATAAAGAGGAAGTCCACATATTGGGTGTACAGAAGTGAGGGAGCAATCGTGGTTGCGTGACTTACCCCAGGCTTTATTTTTCCACCCCTTTCTTTTTCTTCTGCTTTTTCTTGATGTTTCTTTGTATTACTTCTTGAAGCTCTAGGAAATGAGAACGTGTTGTGAATTATAGTCGTTATTGTTAGTTTATGGTAACATTGAACAAGTGTTCTAGTCTTAGATGATATCAAGAGGCTAAGGAACACTAGATCTCCAAAATCTAGAAAGGTTTCATGAGATAAGCTTGGGAAACACCTTAATTAAATTAATTTGCCATAATAAATTATTTCCCAAGTCTAACTTAGTAAAAGTGGTAAATTAAATTTACTTAATTAAGGATGTTCGAGATTGCTCTAGAGACTTCTATTGATGAAGTCTAATTGATCCTAGTCGTTGATGGAGATTTAATCATGGTCGTTGAAGTCTCAACGAGATATTATAAGCGCAGGATTAAGGGTATGGAGATAGCATCAGAGGCATTAGTGTGATCATTGTGGCAGATTGAACTACCCAGTTCACAGCTTTAGTGAGGGCGCAGTTCGAGCTAGAGGGAGAAAATTGAAAAGAGGGAGTAGCAGAAAAATTGGGAGCAAGATTCTGGAGATTTTTCTACTGTTTCTCCAGTGTCGTAGAGATAGGAGATAGGAGGCCAAATTATCTGCAGAGAGGGCCGCAGCAACCTGTGCGAATAGCCAGAAACCCCAGTGCGAATTATTGAAAGAGCCACAGATCAATAGCTAGAGCCCAGATCTATTTCCAAAAGGTAGGGCGAGTGCTTTCGAGTAACAGAGGGAGGAAGGGAGGCTCACTTGGAGCCAGTGTCCAGGCAGTGCGAGTTACCCTGTGCCAACAGTGCGAGTTCTAGACTGCAATGTCAGTAGCCAGTGTGGGGTTCAAGCAGGTCAATGGAGGCTAAGTTGTTTAGCAGAGGATAGCTAGTTGGGCATCCAGTTGTAATAATTTCCAAATTGCTACATAATAAAATAAACCCTCATCTGCTGCATCAGTTTTCCCTTTGGGATTTTTCCAGTGACTTTTAGTCCAAAATAACTGTGTCAAATTTTTATGTGTGTGCATCTATTTCTCAGTTCCTTATTTTACTTTCACAACCTATTTTTATGGTGAAGAATGCATTAGTGATTTATTCGTTATTTGCCAGAAACAAATAAACTACTAACAATTAGAAGAATAAACTCTAGTTTGGTGCATTCAAGGAAATTCCATATGGTTTCAGCATTGTTGATTAAATCATAGGCTCAAACATGAGATAGGAGGTTGAATTATATGCAGAGAGGACCGTAGCAGCTAGTGTGAATAGCCAGAAACCTAATGCGAATTGTCGAAAAGCCACAGATCAACAGCTAGAGCCCGAATCTATTTTTGAAAGGTTGTGCGAGTGCTTTCCAGTCACACAGGGAGGAAGGGCGACTTACTTGGAGCCAGTTTCTAGGCAGTGCGAGTTCCAGGCTACAGTGTAAGTAGCCAGTGTGGGGTTCGAGCAGGCCAGTGGAGGCCGAGTTGTTTAGCAGAGGAGATCCTTAATCTCTTGTATATTTCCAAAGGATTGCCAGTTGAGCATCCAGTTGTAATAATTTCCAAGTTGATGCATAAACCCTTTTGCATTGGTTTTCCCTTTGGGGTTTTTCAGTGACTTTTCGTCCAAAATAACTATCAATTTTTATGTGTGCATCTATTTCTCAATTCCTTATTTTACTTCCGCAACGTATTTATAGTGAAGAATGCATCAGTGATTTATTCATTATTTGCCACAAACAAATGAAATGCTAACAATTAGAAGAATAAACTCCAGTTTGGTGCATTCAAGGAAATTTCACATGGTTTCAAAGCGTTGTGATCATATTAGAGGCTCAGAAGCAAGGAGAAGCGAGATCATGCAGTTTCAAAGGGAGATCTGAAGCACTTTCTCCAAATCTGCGCAAGCTAGCAAGATAGTGCGAATTGATGGGCAAGAAAAATCGATTTCCAAAACCAGAGAGGAAAAGTTTGAGTTTCTCAGTAGCAGTTCCAACAGGCATTGGATTTGCCAGATAGAGGGTTCTAGTAAGCAGATTAGTTGATTCGCAAAGTATATTTGGGTGCAGATATTTGCAACAGGGGTTTGCAATTGCAGATCTACGCAAGGCAGGAAGAGAAAAGCACACAGGGAGGTATTTTCTAGAATTTCTTAGAGGGTTTCCAATTTCCAAGAGGAGATTTGTGATCTCTAGTAGTAGAAGGCCATAGCAGACTTGCCAATTCAACCAATGCGTGCTTCAAGAACAATAGTACATGTGCCGAAATCCAAAGGACTTCCAAAAGGTAGAGTGAGTTTCCCAATGGAGGAGTAACAATCAGTGTGAGTGTTGGAGAAGGATTTCCGGAGGCAGGTGAGAGCAAATATGCACATTTCCTGAAGGAGTGAGAGTAGCAGAAGAAAGGTCGAGTAGGAAGGAGAAGGATATTTCCAGCGCTAATCTCCAATTTATTTGAGTTTCACATAAATGACCACAGCAGGACTTAGAGATCAGGATCGACTTGACAAAGCCTCTAATTTTGGCGTCTGGAAAGTCGGAATGCAATTCCTACTGGATGAGCATGGCTTGAAGGAGTTTGTGACAAATGTCATGGCAGAACCAAGATATCAACAACAGTTGGCAACCATCAAGAAAGATATGGCCAAGACTAAGAGGATGGTCCTAGACGGGGTTCAGGATCACATTGTCCCACGTATTGCAAACAAGAATATGGCAAAAGACATGTGGGATGTTATCATGAACTTGTACCAAGACCCGTCTAAGAATCTTAAAATGATTCTCAAGTAGAAGTTGAGGACCATTAAAATCTAGAAGGGAGAGGATGTTACTTCCTACCTCACCAGGATTCAGGGAATCAAAGACGAACTTGTAGCTGTAGGAGAGAAACTAGCTGACAATGACCTAGTGTGAACAACTCTCAATGGGTTCTCCAAGGATTGGCGAGACACACTTCTAGGATGGGAGCACCTATGGAGTGACTTCACTAAGGAAGATCTGAGGATCAACCTTGCAAAATGTACTATCAACAGCAATAGCAAGGGACCAAAGGTGGAAAAGGAAGAAGAGAATGTCAAGTAAAGGGCGAAGAAGGGTCCCAGTCAGGGACAAAACTCCAAAGAAGGAGAGAAAAAGGACACATCGAAGGTAAGATGCTTCAGATGTGGTGAATTTGGTCACTACATCACCCAGTGTCCCAAAAGAAAGAAGGACAAGAAGGGGTAGCAGTAGACATCAACTTCAGCAGAGATCAACAAGTTGACCTCTAGATTGGAGGAATTTTGATTGATAACAGTGATACCTCTAGATGGAGGAAGAGCATTATGCTTCAAAGACCTGTGAGCAATAAGAAGTCAAGATCAGATCTAGTTACTGTGTTCACATGGATTTGCTACGGGGGCCCATAGTACATTGTGGCAAGAGAGTCAAGATGTTAGCAAAGCATAGTCAAATCTTGAGGGGCGGATGCAGAGTTAGTTGCAATCAGATACATGAGCGATAATAGCTACATCAGTTGGGCACAGTCAAGTGCTCAATAGATAGTGCAAAGCTAGTTGCAATTAGAGGACTCAAGGGATAGTTGCAGAGGCAGTTGCAGTGGTGCACAGTGAGATCAGTAGAGATTGAGTTTCCAATTGTAGTTGCAGGAAATTCATGTGTTAGCTAGAGGCAGTGTGAATTGCCCAGTTGCAGGTTGAAAGCGCAGTTCCAGCCAGAGCGAGACTCCAAGAGGGAGTTTCCATCCAGGAGAGATTTCCTAGTTTTGTTTCAAAGGGAGATCAAACTCACTATTACAATAGTTGCAGCAACAGTGCAATCATAGCAGTTGAGTAATGGCAACAACAATGTGACGTAGATCAGAGTATGTGCAGTGGTTGATGGACAATGTTTGCTAGTCGGCTTCTTCACAAGTGATTTCCATTGACAAGGAGTCATATCAGTTGAGATGTAAAGAAAGGTGTAATAGATGTCAAACTTCAACATCATGGTCAGTCTAGCTAGGTCAGTTGGGCACAGTCAAGTGCTCAATAAATAGTGCAGAGCTAGTTGCAATCAGAGGACTCAAGGGACAGTGGCAAAGGCAGTTGTAGTGGTGCACAGTAAGATCAGTAGAGATTGAGTTTCTAGTTGCAATTGCAGGAAATTCGTGTGTTAGCGAGAGGCAGCGTGAATTGCCCAGTTGCAGGTTGAAAGTGCAGTTCCAGCCAGAGCGAGACTCCAAGAGGGAGTTTCCATCCAGGGAAGATTTCCTAGTTTTGTTTCAAAGGGAGATCAAACTCACTATTACAATAGTTGCAGCAACACTGCAATCATAGCAGTTGAGTAATGGCAACAGCAGTGTGAGGTAGATCAGAGTATGTGCAGTGGTTGATGGACAATGTTTGCTAGTCGACTTCTTCACAAGTGATTTCCATTGACAGGGAGTCATATCAGTTGAGATGTAAAGAAAGGTGTAATAGATGTCAAACTTCAGCATCGTGGTCAGTCTAGCTACTAGAAGTAGAGGAGTATGATGGAGAGAACACCTTCATCTCTAAGAGGGAGTGTTAGTTTATTGTAGTATCAAATAGGTGTTCTAGTCTCAAATGATGTTAACAGGCTAAGGAACACTAGATATCCAAAACCCAAAAAAGGTTTCACGAGATAAGCTTGGGAAACACCTTAATTAAATTAATTTGCCATAATTAAATTACTTCCTAAGTTTAACATAGGAAAAATGGTAAATTAGAGTTAATTAATTATGGATTTTGAGATTGCTCTAGAAACTTCTATTGATGAAGTCTAATTGCTTCTAGTCATTGATGGATATTTAATCATGGCTATTGAAATCTCAACGAGAGATTATAAGAGCAGGTCGAAGGGCTTGGAGATAACATCAAAGGCATTAGTGTGATCATTGTGGCAGATCAAGCTACCTTGTTCACAGTTTCAATGAGGATGCAGTTCAAGCCAGAGGGAGAGCATCGGAGAGAGGGAACAACAAAATATTTGGGAGTAGGATTTCAGAGAGTTTTCTAGTGTTTCTCTAGTGTCAGAGAGACAGGAGATAGAAGGTCGAATTATCTGCAGAGAGAGCCAGAATAGCCAGTGCGAATAACTAGAAACCCTAGTGCGATTTGCCAGAAGAACCACAGTTCAGTAGCCAGAACCCGACCTCTTTCTGGAAGCCAATAATAGAGGGAGGTAAGACGGCTCACTTGGAGCCAGTTTCCAGGTAGTTCAAGTTACCTAGTGCTAGCAGTGTGAGTTCCAAGTTGCAGTGTGAGTAGCCAATCTGGGGTTCGAGTAAGCTAGTGGAGGGCGAGTATATTTTTCTAATATATTTCTGAAGGATATCTAGTTGGGCATCCAGTTGTAATAATTTCCAAATTGTTGCATAATAAAATAAACCCTCATCTACTGCACTGATTTTCCCTTCGGGGTTTTTCCGAGGACTTTTAGTCCAGAATAATTGTGTCATTTTTTTATGTGTGCATCTATTTTTCAATTCCTTCTTTTACTTCTACAACGTATTTTTATTGTGAAGATTCAAGAACACATCAATGATTTATTTGTTATTAGTCATAAACAAATAAATTGATAACAGTTAGAAGAATAAACTCCAATTTGGTGCATTCAAGGAAATTTCACATGCTACCCTTTATTATGGCCATCAACCTATTTCCTAGGGCCCCATGAGTGCCATGTATCCACGATTGCTCCCTCCTACATCTATACACCCAATATGTAGGGTGGAAAACAAAAGCTAGAGTAACTCATGTATCCACGATTGCTCCCTCCTACATCTATACACCCAATATGTAGGCATGCCTCATCATCGCCACCCTTGAACCCATGGCATTTGGCCTTGAGACCCCCATGTCCCCATCCATTCATCATCATTCACATGACACCTATCAAATGAAGGATATACCAGGGAACTATATTTCCCTTTAGGGGCTAGGAACACCTAATAGGGTCGTTTATTAGCCACTCCTACCTAGGTAGGTAACACTATTGCGAGCTTGAAGTCCCAAATTTGGAAGGGAAGCCCACGATGAAGTCTCAATGTGCCCTTGATAAACAAGCTTGGTTCACTTAGATGCACTAATGAATTATTGTACATGATGGTGAGGTGCGACACTGGACGTTATATGTAATTGGCAAGTAGTTTCATCATGGGCTGGGTAACTTAATTGGGGCCCATGTCAACCAAAGATCATATCAACACCCCCAGGGGAAGCATTGAGAGCCATAGGACTCCCATCATGTGAAAGCATCAATTCATGCCATGGGCACCTTCAACACCCTCAACAGTTTGCTCATTGCCCCACTTTATTCACAAGATGATGCACTTGGACCAATGTGCCCCAGTCAGCTTAGCAGTGATCACATGGTTTGGCACCTCTGGAGACATGGGAGGGCAAGCACCATCATCAAAGCCCTCAATGTTGGAGAATTACAGGCTATTCTATCATCGCAAGACCCATGCGACCAGTTTTTGTGCCCCAAATTCAAGGAGACTTTGGGGCCATCCACTTGTTCATGATTTATTGATCCCTCTCACACATTTTGGCACCAAGAGGACTCAACGTGGCCCTACATCAACATGACATCATCAATTCAGCTAGCATTTGGATGGTTATTTCATAATTTGTAAAAGCTACTTGGTTGGCTTGTGACCAAGGGATGTATCTTGCTCATTTTTATAATGTTTTGGGGCTTGTAGGCTAAATTTGACCTAGTAGGACTCACATAAATATAACTCAACTTCATTTTTATTGGATCATCATCACACTTGGGAATTCGTCCTTCTTGGCAAATTCGCAATTTTTCTTTGGTTGGCTATTGGATGTTCTTGGATGCATTTCAATATTTGGAGCTGAAATCTTGATCTTGTTTGGAGCTATCTCTTGGATTGTGGATGGATATATCATATTTTCATCTTGTAAGAGCTTTATATTGAGGTTCACTCTTGAAATATGTCTAATGTATGGAATTGCTCCAACTAGGTTAATGCTATTGTGTCCTAATTTATTGAAAATCATTTTGAAGGCTATTTGGTTGACATTGCATATGTTATTCATTGTGTGGAAAATGATGAATGTTCCCAATGGATCAAATTTTGTTTTCCTCCATAAAACTCCATAATTCTTGAGTGGGTAAATGTTGAGGGTTGGTACCTATGGCATCAATTTTTGACCTCCTTAGAGACAAATTTGGCTAATCTAAAGCATCTAAGACTCCATATGCCAAAAGGACAAGGCACTGGTCCAAGCCTTTGGTGATCAAACCTTTTCTCTCTCCATAATTTCTCCTTCTAAATTTTGGTCCCCTTTCCTTGGACAGTTAGTCTAGGGCATAGAGTGAAATTCCTTTGAGAGTGAATTGGTGGATTCTGGGAGCATAGGCTTCAAGCTTAGGGTATTATCTACAAGACCTCAAAGTTTGGCAAGCATCCCTTTGGTTTTCATTCATATAATCTTGTGCCCTAGGTGTGCCCTAAGAGGGAAACCCTAGCTCACAATTCCTTGACATTGGGGACTTCTTTGAGGGTTGTATGAGCCTAGTACTCGATGAAGTAAATTATAAGAAGCCATTTCTCCTCCTCTCCTTGGTCTCAGGAGTAGCTTTGTCCACGATAATTCACAAAACCCTAGATCTTGCGCAAGTTCTTCTAGGTCTCTTAGAGGAAGAAAAGTACCTTTTGAAGTGCCATATCATCACATAGAGCTTCTCTTGAGAGGTCCTATCTCATCACCTAGCACCATAAAGCCTTTGATATCCATCAAAAGGTGATTATCATTCTCTTGGGACTCCTCCCATCGGTAAAAGTCCGTAAAAAGCAGGGGACATTGGATGAGGTGACAATGGGCCATCATCCCATTGTTATCAATTAGTCTAGCTCTTTGGACCTATAGGCTTTCCCTCCTTAGGGCCTGCTAGATTGTGGTAACAGGCATGTCAATTTTTAGTAGGTCTATTTATAGCAATAGATTCTCATGCAGTGTGACAAGTGGCTACGGGTGAGGGCGCCATGTGAATGACATGTGGCAATGATTTTTGAGTTAACCCTGGGCGCCATGTCAAGAGAAAAACCTTAGGTGCCTTGGTGGGTAAAATTGCCAATGGCCTAAATTTTAGCTCCATGTCTCAGTTATATTTTCAGGGGAGTGACTCATTAGCAATTCCTGACAAAGTGAAGTTCACTTCTTCAAGATCCTCTTCGGATAAAATTGAAAAAGAAGGGAAAGAAATAATTATAGACAAGGTGACCCTGCACGTGGAAGTCATATTTTTGGTTAGGAAATTTACTTTGAAAAATACTTTAGTCCGATGAACACTACATGAAGGGTGCATGAGCTTGGGATAATTTTGGAACAAGGTAACTTCACTTTATTTTTGGGTTTTATTTAGTTCAAAGTGAGTTAAGGATGGTGCATGAGGAAGGCACATGGAGAGAACAATTTTGGACCACCTCTTGAATGAGCTATCCTTAGTAAGCTCAAGAAATCCATAAAGGAAGGACAAAAGGTCATTGTTAGGGACAGTTTTCAAAGCAGCCAACAACCTTTTATCTCCATATTCTCTTATTCTTTGTTGTCTATCCTTTCTGTTGAGCAGAAATATTGTGATCAGTTTTGTATTTTGTCTTCATGATGCAGCCAATCTCTTGATCAATACAAAGATAAAGTTTGACTTATGTTTTTTGTAGTAGTGTGGACAGTTTTCATGCATCTATGTAGATTATTTCAGTTTCTTAGAGCGCATACTCTTCCTCTCTTTCCTCCCATATTTTGCTGTTGCAAGTTGAAATTATCTCACTTTATTTAAGTATCAATATTCACTAGTCTTTGGTTGTTGGCAGGCATCCTAGGGACCATTTTATATGTGCTAATTTCTTATACTAACACAGATTTTAACTGATTTTCAGTGCATAAACACTAGGAATGACCCCTGAGATTGGAAAAGCACCAATCCAAATGAAGAAGCAATTAGCGAATGACCTCTGGGCTCATTTCTTATTAGTTATTACTTAATTTTCTATCCTATAAGTCTTAGAGTCAGTGCTTTCCTATGGTGTAGTTTTGGGTAATAACAAACACTCCTCAAATCATGCTAACTAATCCCATATAAGGCAGATCTACATAGACATATATGCAAAGTGGGCAATGCTTGTTCAAACAACCAATTAAAACAAGGTTTCCCTCAAAGAATGTGCATGAAACCTCGATGACCAAATCCAACTCCTCATCAAGTGTGCCAAGGGCATGGATCCATGTGCATGCAGCTCAAATTTATTAACTCCATAAAACAAGGTGGGAATTCTAGGAATAAGCACCATGCCTCAAGTCAAATGCTAAATGGAAGGTATGACCAAGTAAAAGGTGCATCAATGAAAGTACAACCTCCCAAAATAAACACAGCACCTCCATATCCAATATGCTACCTTGTGAATCAATGTGTAGATATTATCAATAACTCTCCAAAACCATAGGCACCAATGTGGAGTGGCCTAGAAAAATGTGTATATAACACCTCCATGCCTCCAAATATATGTCAAAATGATAAACAAGGGAGTGCTCCATCAAAACTGGCACAAATCATGACATATCATCGACATACAACCATTGATAGGGATATATCAATGTGTAAATGGATGCACATGGGAAGCACTCTTCCTAGGACAAAACATACATAATGCCAAGATGCCATTTCAATGCCAAACAAGCCCTCAAAAACTGGTGTTCCTCTAATTGAGCCAAGAATCACCACATACCATTAACGTTTTGGAGGGCTAGACTATCATAAAACCATATGGAAGTGGAGTGTTCTCTACAAATGATGAGCAAATATACCAAGCATAACACTACGAGGTTGAAAAGATCCATGTGATCTAGGGTGCACCATCATCAAGTTTAAGCAGCTCATGAAAGATCAAAAATACCCACTAGAAGGCTGATCCATCAATGAAAAGTGTGCAACATGAGAGGAGCACCACTACCAAAGCCATGATAACCAATCCAAATATGAAATAAATGGGTCTCCTCCACCTAAATCAATCAACTAATAGTACAACACTCCAAACTAAGCACACGGGTGCAAGAAAAACTATCATAGTGGAAACAATATCCATAAAAGCGTGCAACAACCATGTACCCTAGTCTATCAAATGCTCCATTTGTGTCATCATGCAAGCCTCTAACATATGTGATGAAAAATCACAAGTGTTTTTATGAAATTAACAAGTGTAAGGCTTCGTACAATGTAAGGGGTAACACACCATACACTAGTTGATGTTTATTGGAGGTGAAGTTGTATGTTTATGAGAATTTCCATTATTGTTTGCACATTATTTGAATTGATTTTGACAGTAACGTACTTTGCTAATTGCTTCATTAATGTTGTTCATTCCACTCCAAACCTCTTTTTCATCTTGCTGCCTTGACTTCAAAGCTCGAAAGATAAGACACTTGTCCTCTTGAGATACACCTTCTTACAATGTAAAAACTGTAAAAATTTCATACTCTATTAATCTGATTCTCAAATCTGCATTTAAGGACATATTAATAGCTTTATTCAAGGATTCCAAACTTACATTGGAAAAGAACTAGCTTAAAGTGAGAGGAATAATTGTTGTAGTGATAGCAGATAGCATTCCTTTTTTTTTTAAATGTTGGCAGAATCAGTAGCTGGGGTTGATTCCCGACTGCTGCCACTAGACTGCAATTATTGGATTCCTATTATTTTTAAGGCACACAATTCATTCATTAGAAGAAAATGGGAAGCATGCCCCTTCACATTCCTTCCTCGTTACTTCCCTCCTGATTTTTGTTTGGTTCTGCAAGAGTGGGCTCTAAGAATGGCATGAACAATGAGCATAGCGCGAGGGGAGGGAGGGAGAAATTGAGTTCATTGGAAATATGGGTCTGCATATATTCAATTCATTGGAAATATGGGCCAGGACATATAATTTTCCACTCTTGAAGAATCAAGAGTATTGTTTATTTTGTAGCTCTTCGTACAACACCTTCCAAGGAAATTTTAGGAGATTGGACAAAGAAAAATGGGATGAGGAATAACATTTTTTTATGAAGAGCTTAGATTTTGGTGGAATGAGATTTATTTGCTTACTGTTGAAGAATTAGAGATGTATAAACAGGTCCTAAGAACTAATAGTACAATACTCCAAACTAAGCACACGGGTGCAAGCAAAACTATCATAGCGGAAACAATATCCATAAAAGCCTGCAACAACCATGTACCCTAGTCTATGAAATGCTCCATTTGTGTCATCATGCAAGCCTCTAACATATGTGATGAAAAATCACAAGTGTTTTTATGAAATTAACAAGTGTAAGGCTTCGTACAATGTAAGGGGTAACACACCATACACTAGTTGATGTTTATTGGAGGTGAAGTTGTATGTTTATGAGAATTTCCATTAGTGTTTGCACATTATTTGAATTGATTTTGACAGTAACGTACTTTGCTAATTGCTTCATTAATTTTGTTCATTCCACTCCAAGCCCCATTTTCATCTTGCTGCCTTGACTTCAAAGCTCGAAAGATAAGACACGTGTCCTCTTGAGATACACCTTCTTACAATGTAAAAACTGTAAAAATTTCATACTCTATTAATCTGATTCTCAAATCTGCATTTAAGGACATATTAAAAGCTTTATTCAAGGATTCCAAACTTGTGTTGGAAAAGAACTAGCTTAAAGTGAGAGGAATAATTGTTGTAGTGATAGCAGATAGCATTCCTTTTTTTATTTTTAAATGTTGGCAGAATTAGTAGCTGGGGTTGATTCCCGTCTGCTGCCACTGGACTGCAATTATTGGATTCCTATCATTTTTAAGGCACACATTCATTCATTAGAAGAAAATGGGAATCATGCCCCTTCACATTCCTTCCTCGTTACCTCCCTCCCGATTTTTGTTTGGTTCTGCAAGCGTGGGCTCTAAGAATGGCACGAACAATGAGCATAGCGCGAGGGGAGGCAGGGGGAAATTGAGTTCATTGGAAATATGGGTCTGCATATATTCAATTCATTGGAAATATGGGCCAGGACATATAATTTTCCACTCTTGAAGAATCAAGAGTATTGTTTATTTTGTAGCTCTTCGTACAACACCTTCCAAGGAATTTTTAGGAGATCGGACAAAGAAAAATGGGACGAGGAATAACATTTGTTTATGACGAGCTTAGATTTTGGTGGAATGAGATTTATTTGCCTACTGCTGAAGAATTAGAGATGTATAAACAGGTCCTAAGAACTAATAGTACAATACTCCAAACTAAGCACACGGGTGCAAGCAAAACTATCATAGTGGAAACAATATCCATAAAAGCATGCAACAACCATGTACCCTAGTCTATCAAATGCTCCATTTGTGTCATCATGCAAGCCTCTAACATATGTGATAAAAAATCACAAGTGTTTTTATGAAATTAACAAGTGTAAGGCTTCGTACAATGTAAGGGGTAACACACCATACACTAGTTGATGTTTATTGGAGGTGAAGTTGTATGTTTATGAGAATTTCCGTTAGTGTTTGCACATTATTTGAATTGATTTTGACAGTAACGTAGTTTGCTAATTGCTTCATTAATGTTGTTCATTCCACTCCAAGCCTCTTTTTCATCTTGCTTCCTTGACTTCAAAGCTCGAAAGATAAGACACTTGTCCTCTTGAGATACACCTTCTTACAATGTAAAAACTGTAAAAATTTCATACTCTATTAATCTGATTCTCAAATCTGCATTTAAGGACATATTAAAAGCTTTATTCAAGGATTCCAAACTTGTGTTGGAAAAGAACTAGCTTAAAGTGAGAGGAATAATTGTTGTAGTGATAGCAGATAGCATTCCTTTTTTTTTTTTTAAATGTTGGCAGAATTAGTAGCTAGGGTTGATTCCCGACTGCTGCCACTGGACTGCAATTATTGGATTCCTATTATTTTTAAGGCACACAATTCATTCATTAGAAGAAAATGGGAAGCATGCCCCTTCACATTCCTTCCTCGTAACCTCCCTCCCGATCTTTGTTTTCTGCAAGAGTGGGCTCTAAGAATGGCATGAACAATGAGCATAGCGCGAGGGGAGGCAGGGGGAAATTGAGTTCATTGGAAATATGGGTCTGCATATATTCAATTCATTGGAAATATGGGCCAGGATATATAATTTTCCACTCTTGAAGAATCAAGAGTATTGTTTATTTTGTAGCTCTTCGTACAACACCTTCCAAGGAATTTTTAGGAGATTGGACAAAGAAAAATGGGACGAGGAATAACATTTTTTTATGACGAGCTTAGATTTTGGTGGAATGAGATTTATTTGCCTACTGCTGAAGAATTAGAGATGTATAAACAGGTCCTAAGAACTAATAGTACAATACTCCAAACTAAGCACACGGGTGCAAGCAAAACTATCATAGTGGAAACAATATCCATAAAAGCATGCAACAACCATGTACCCTAGTCTATCAAATGCTCCATTTGTGTCATCATGCAAGCCTCTAACATATGTGATGAAAAATCACAAGTGTTTTTATGAAATTAACAAGTGTAAGGCTTCGTACAATGTAAGGGGTAACACACCATACACTAGTTGATGTTTATTGGAGGTGAAGTTGTATGTTTATGAGAATTTCCATTAGTGTTTGCACATTATTTGAATTGATTTTGACAGTAACATAGTTTGCTAATTGCTTCATTAATGTTGTTCATTCCACTCCAAGCCTCTTTTTCATCTTGCTGCCTTGACTTCAAAGCTCGAAAGATAAGACACATGTCCTCTTGAGATACACCTTCTTACAATGTAAAAACTGTAAAAATTTCATACTCTATTAATCTGATTCTCAAATCTGCATTTAAGGACATATTAAAAGCTTTATTCAAGGATTCCAAACTTTTGTTGGAAAAGAACTAGCTTAAAGTGAGAGGAATAATTGTTGTAGTGATAGCAGATAGCATTCCTTTTTTTTTTAAATGTTGGCAGAATTAGTAGCTGGGGTTGATTCCCGACTGCTGCCACTGGACTGCAATTATTGGATTCCTATCATTTTTAAGGCACACAATTCATTCATTAGAAGAAAATGGGAAGCATGCCCCTTCACATTCCTTCCTCATTACCTCCCTCCTGATCTTTGTTTGGTTCTGCAAGAGTGGGCTCTAAGAATGGCATGAACAATGAGCATAGCGCGAGGGGAGGCAGGGGGAAATTGAGTTCATTGGAAATATGGGTCTGCATATATTCAATTCATTGGAAATATGGGCCAGGATATATAATTTTCCACTCTTGAAGAATCAAGAGTATTGTTTATTTTGTAGCTCTTCGTACAACACCTTCCAAGGAATTTTTAGGAGATTGGACAAAGAAAAATGGGACGAGGAATAACATTTTTTTATGACGAGCTTAGATTTTGGTGGAATGAGATTTATTTGCTTACTGCTGAAGAATTAGAGATGTATAAACAGGTCCTAAGAACTAATAGTACAATACTCCAAACTAAGCACACGGGTGCAAGCAAAACTATCATAGTGGAAAGAATATCCATAAAAGCGTGCAACAACCATGTACCCTAATCTATCAAATGCTCCATTTGTGTCATCATGCAAGCCTCTAACATATGTGATGAAAATTCACAAGTGTTTTTATGAAATTAACAAGTGTAAGGCTTCGTACAATGTAAGGGGTAACACACCATACACTAGTTGATGTTTATTGGAGGTGAAGTTGTGTGTTTATGAGAATTTCCATTAGTGTTTGCACATTATTTGAATTGATTTTGACAGTAACGTAGTTTGCTAATTGCTTCATTAATGTTGTTCATTCCACTCCAAGCCTCTTTTTCATCTTGCTTCCTTGACTTCAAAGCTCGAAAGATAAGACACATGTCCTCTTGAGATACACCTTCTTACAATGTAAAAACTGTAAAAATTTCATACTCTATTAATCTGATTCTCAAATCTGCATTTAAGGACATATTAAAAGCTTTATTCAAGGATTCCAAACTTGTGTTGGAAAAGAACTAGCTTAAAGTGAGAGGAATAATTGTTGTAGTGATAGCAGATAGCATTCCCTTTTTTTTAAATGTTGGCAGAATTAGTAGCTGGGGTTGATTCCCGACTGCTGCCACTGGACTGCAATTATTGGATTCCTATCATTTTTAAGGCACACAATTCATTCATTAGAAGAAAATGGGAAGCATGCCCCTTCACATTCCTTCCTCGTTACCTCCCTCCCAATATTTGTTTGGTTCTGCAAGAGTGGGCTCTAAGAATGGCATGAACAATGAGCATAGCGCGAGGGGAGGCATGGGGAAATTGAATTCATTGGAAATATGCAGATAGCATTCCTTTTTTTTTTTAAATGTTGGCAGAATTAGTAGCTGGGGTTGATTCCCGACTGCTGCCACTGGACTACAATTATTGGATTCCTATCATTTTTAAGGCACACAATTCATTCATTAGTAGAAAATGGGAAGCATGCCCCTTCACATTCCTTCCTCGTTACCTCCCTCTCGATCTTTGTTTGGTTTGTGCAAGAGTGGGCTCTAAGAATGGCATGAACAATGAGCATAGCGTGAGGGGACGGAGGGGGAAATTGAGTTCATTGGAAATATGAGTCTGCATATATTCAATTCATTGGAAATATGGGCCAGGATATATAATTTTCCACTCTTGAAGAATAAAGAGTATTGTTTATTTTGTAGCTCTTCGTACAACACCTTCCAAGGAATTTTTAGGAGATTGGACAAAGAAAAATGGGATGAAGAATAACATTTTTTTATGACGAATTTAGATTTTGGTGGAATGAGATTTATTTGCTTACTGTTGAAGAATTAGAGATGTATAAACAGGTCCTAAGAAAGGGATTTTGGTTCCGTGGATGAGTTTTGTTAAAAACATTCTCAGATAGGTTTGCGACCATTCAAACTTCAAAGTGTGTGGCTTAGGCACTAGGAAGGATATGGGTACCAACTTCACTTCAGTATGGAATTCACTGTAAGTTACCAGGATTCAAATACTGATGCGGATCCAAATTCGCTAGGTTTTCGAAAATTTAGGATCCGGATACATCAAGTACAAAAAAATATGATAATATTTTTTAAAGTTCAAAAATCAAATCTATTTATAAATCACAACATTTAAAACTGAAACCATTAGATATATTATAAATATGAAGACTAAAACACTGAAATGATGCATCCTCCCTCATACAAAAAGGATAATATCATAAATGATAATAATAAATACAAAAATGAGCGTCTCATCCATGATCACTCTATTAATATCATAATGTGCAGTAGGATTAACTACAAATCCTCAAATGGATCTGGATACATCGAGTACAAAAAAATATAATAATATTTTTTAAAGTTCAAAAATCAAATCTATTTATAAATCACAATATTTAAAACTGAAACCATTAGATATATTATAAATATGAAGACTGAAACAATGAAATGATGCATCCTCCCTCATGCAAAAAAGATAATATCATAAAGGATAATAATAAGTACAAAAATGAGCTTGTCATCCATGATCACTCTATTCATATCATAATGTGCAGTATGTTTAACTACAAATCCTCAAATGGATCTACATTATCTTTTGCATATTGCAACTCTACATCATGAATAGATTATGGGGTCCTGGAATGTAGGAAGTTGCATCAGTAGACTAAACTAGTGGTGGAACAATATCCTTAAGTAGGTTGAGGTGAGTCATGGCATTTAGTGTCAGGTTCAAGTCAAAGATCTCAGGCTCCGCATCCCACATCCTGTTTGAACCTTTTTTATACTTTGGCTCAACATGTGATAAAAGACGGAGGTTGGAATGAACATACACAAGATCCTCAGCTTTTTCTGCTCCCAGCCTGTTTCACTTCACTGAATGGATGAAGCCATATGTACTCCAGTTCCTCTCAGCTGATAAAGAACTAGCATCCCGTGATAACAACTTGGTGGCTAGAGTTGATAGATGAATGCTATCCCCACCATGTAATAGGATCAAGACACTCTCGATCATCCATAGCTACTAGATCTGAAAAACTACTAGTAGATTGTACAAATCCTCCAAATTCTTGGTGCACTTCCATTGCAACTTCCACATCTCTATAAATTTTCTTCAAAGTTGTCTTGTATCCTTGTATCACTTCAAAATCCTTTTTTGACATTGTTCTACCAAGGAAAGACAAAAATTTGGAATGATTACTGTTAGGATATTCCGACACGTAGGAATAGTTAAGTATAACTTGGTCTAGTATAGAGTTAGGTAAAGTGTGTTTCTTTAACATGTACATTTGTAACTTACAATCCGACGGTCACGATATGTAGTGATCTGACGATTCATTCTCTCATCGGTATTACCGACACTTGATCCGTGGCTTGACACCCGATTGGTCCATGAATTCTATTTAAAGCGCATGGAGGGTCATTTGTAGGTTCACCGTGCA
>APFE030430335.1:143114-163453 GCA_000404065.3 Pinus taeda | reverse complement strand
AAAACAAGCCTTACGGCTTAAAGTTAGCTTTACCCGGAAACTAAATATTTTCCTCAATGTTTCTGATTTTCTGAGATCGCACTAAGGTGCAGGGAAAAGAGCATACGCATGAGAAAAATTCTTCCTTTCTGTTTCTGATTTGCCCAGATCGCACAAAGTCGCAGGGCAAAGAGCATACGCAGAAATGAAAGGTATGGATCCGGTAAAAAAATAGCTAAATAAACTGAAACCAAAATAAACAGAGAGAAAATAACAGTAAACTACAAATAAACATTGTATACCTCCAGATCTAAAAAATGACGCAGCTAGGGCTACCGGAAACCTTTTCATGTGAAACGAAAGGGGTTACTCACTGGAACAGATGCTCCCAACACAACAGAGCAGTCCTCTCAGCCCGAAAGCAATCAGAAACAGCAGATCTAGGAGATGGCAGTCGCATGCAGTTCTACCGGCTTCAGATTTGGATCAACAACTGACGCGGCCCTCAAATAGCTCTGATACCATGTAGGAATATACAGGGTAAGTTCCTCAGATAGAACACCAAAAGGAAATCGCTCACAAACAGATCACAGATCAATACACCAGTATTTTGACGTGGTTAAAACCCTCAGAGAGGGAAACAATCCACGACCTGCACCAACGTGACTACTACAGGCAATTTATTAATAAAAGAATGAAAATTTACATAAGCTTCTCTAATGCACGGTTAACCTACAAATGACCCTCCATGCGCTTTAAATATAATTCATGGACCAATCGGGTGTCAAGCCACGGATCAAGTGTCGATAATACCGAGGAGAGAATGAACCGTCGGATCACTGCATATCGTGACCGTCGGATTGTAAGTTACAAATGTACATGTTAAAGAAACACACTTTACCTAACTCTATACTAGACCAAGTTATACTTAACTATTCCTACGTGTCGGAATATCCTAGCATCCCCCCTTAAGAACAACTTGGGATAGGATTGAAGGATTTACAAATATGACACAATAGGAGAAGGAAGGAGGCACTAGAGCCTATTATTACACTCTATTAATATCATAATGTGCAGTAGGTTTAACTACAAATCCTCAAATGAATCTGCATTATCTTTTGCATATTGCAACTCTACATCTTGAATAGATGATGGGGATCCTGGAATGTAGGAAGTTGCATCAGTAGGCTGCACTAGTGGTGGAACAATATCCTCAAGTAGGTTGCGGCGAGTCATGGCATTTAGTGTCAGGTTCAAGTCAAAGATATCATGCTCCACATCCAACATCCTGCTCAGACCTTTTTTATACTTTGGTTCAACATGTGATAGAAGGCAGTGGTTAGAATGAACATACACAAGGTCTTCAACCTTTGTTGCTCCTAGTGTGTTTTGCTTCACTGAATGGATGAAGCCATATGCACTCCAATTCCTCTCAGCTGATGAGGAACTAGCAACCTGTGATAACAAATTGGTGGCTAGAGTCGAGAGATGAATGTTATCTCCACCATGGAAGCCGCACCAAGTAATAGGATCAAGACACCCTCGATCATCCATAGCTGCTACATCTGAAAAGCTACCAGTAGATTGTAAAAATCCTCCAAATTCTTGGCGCACTTCCACTGCAATTTCCACATCTTGAGAAATTTTCCTCAAAGTTGTCTTGTATGCTTGTACCACTTTAGAATCCTTGTTTGACATTGTTCTACCAGATAAAGACAAAATTTTGGAATGATAATATTTGGGGTGCAATGCATAGGCCAAAAGGTGTAATGGTGTGGTCATTTTGTTCCACCTTTTTATAACTATGTCTTTCACTTCATAATAGAATGTTTCAAAAGGGTTATTTTCACTTGCCCTGATAATTTCCCTTATCCTCTTCATCTTACTATCAATGTTTTCATAAACTTCCCCCAAGAAAGGTGTATTCATGTCAAATGCCCTGATCAAGGTCAAGATTGGTTCAGTAAACCGCAGGAGGTATTAGACTTTGTCCCACCCATGCATCATCAAGAATGATGGACTTATTTTTTTCCCTCTATCAGAAGTGGAAGTCATCCCCCAAGCAAGGTGTATTCATGTCAAATGTCCTTATCAAGGTCAAGATTGGTTCAGTAAACCGCAGAAGGTATTGGACCTTGTCCCACCCATGCATCATCAAGAATGATGGACTTATTTTTTTCCCTCTATTAGAAGTGGAAGTTTTTCATGATTCCCAAAGAGGGTCAATGACCATTGCTTGTAATGCTTGTCTCACCTCCACAAACCTCTTTATGACAAGAGTGTGGAAGGAAAAACGAGTTTCAACAACCTACAAGTTTCAAAAAGTCAAATCTCAAATGAGAAATCATATATAAATTTGTAATTAAAATTAAGAATTTCCAATACAAATAATATTGATTAAAAAAAAGTACCTTCAGTAGCTCCAACATTGCAAAACTTTGATATATGGCATGGGACATTGAATGATTGGTTACGAACATTTGAATTTCTTTTGTTGCTGTATATATTTCATTAATCTATTTCAATCTCACCAATCTTGACAATCATAAGGTTCAATGAATGTACTACACATGGATTCCAAAAGAGGTGATCATATCGACCCTCAATCAAACCTACAACTTTACAACTCTGTGTGTTGTCCATAATGACTTGGACAACATTATGTGACCCCACGCTTTACATTCCATCAATAAGAATTGTGGATATGAAAGATGCATCTTTCTCTATTCCACTGCAATCAACAACCTTAAAAAACATTGCCCCTTGGAGGCATATTGCAACAAAATTAATTAATGGTCGGTTTCTTTGGTCTTTCCATCCATCAGAAATTATGGATACCCCTGTTTTTGCCCATGTATCCTAGATTTCCTGTAGCTATCTATCCACAGATTGTTTCTCTGATGCCAACAAAGTAGTGTAGACAAATCATATTCAGGGTTTTTGTACCCTTTTGGTGCTTCATTAACTGCCTTATGCTAGCCCATTTGCATAGATGCAACAAGCTACATGTTCATCAGCTATGTCTTTACCTTGATTATTGAAAGTTGCTTCAAGAGGGCCTATAGTGGGCCTTTTATTAGTTGTGGCAGAAAACCTAGATGGTAATTGAGACCTAGTTGTAGAGCTTTGCATAGGGTGTTTTCCCTTAGCAAGCTTCCTATCAGCAGTAAGGGAAAAACGAAGGACTGTCGTTTTTTCTTTTCTGGTGCATAGAAGCTTTATTCCTTTGCTCAGGTGCATACTTATATCTAATCTTAATGGTTCGTGCTATGAATGAATTTGTTCTTCAGAAGCCCGATGACAAGAAAATTGCTAGACAAAAAAGATGGTCTTTTTTGAATAAGTATAGATCTAGTAATGATAAGTTGTATGATGAGAAAGTGCTCGTTCAAGAATTTGAACCTCAGCCTAATTGGACATTGCCAAAGATAGAAGTTGATAAACTATATAAGATTCCTGCTTTCCAATTTAGGGTTGCTTAGTTATTCTGATTTACTTCTGTGAATATCCCTATTTCTACTAGTCAGTCTGTGTATCAAGTTCCGTTGATAAAGAAAGAAGATATTGAATGGGGTTTGGGGCATGGCTATAATTATATTCATATTGGAATGATTCATTTTGGCATAAATCCTCTAGTAAGACCAAGATTAAATACTTCTTGTTTGACCTGCGTCTTAGATACTCGAATGAATAATTTTCATGATACACTTTTGGGTGGATTTCAGAGTCCATTAAATAATGGTCCTGTCTAGTCTTCAATCATTCCCAAATACCAAGTAGCCTTAACAGATCCATATATCAATGAGTTCCTAAATGCATATATCCAATTCCATGGCTTTGATGTAGCCCCTCGGGCTTTAATAGCTGAGCTTCATTCTTCAATATGTTTGCGTGTTGTATCTACTTCAATGCCTCCATTGAATACAAAATTATGTCAAAGAGCTTTGAAAGAAGGCGTAGTTGTTGGCCCTGGTAATACACCTCCTTTAAAGATAGGATTTTATGAGTGTACCCTTCCTGACGAATAGAATAGTTCCTACACTCCTTTGTCACAGAAATATCCATAGTTAAAATCCTCTAAAGAGCCACGTCAACTATCACTTATCCAACATCTTGATGGATCCACTAGTCTTAAGTTTACTACACCGTCTCTTTGTCGATCACTGTCTACTATAGACAGATCTCCATTTTTGGCGGGAAGAGATAGAGATATCCTACCATCATCATCATCTCAATTTACTGTTCCAAGAAATCTTACTTCCAAGAAAAGTCATAAAAGATCTCAGTCCCATAAAATTGATGATTGTCAGTTCTGCATTCCATCCTCCAGCTTCCAAACTGAAGAACAACATTCTCCTAAAAAGGATACACAAGTCTTCATCCCTGACATGAAGAGTTTTACTCTTCCTAGAGCCCAACAAGAGTTATCTACAAAGATAAATGAACGACATTTAGAACCTGGAAATGTTAGGAGAACATTTAGAAATGGAACAATGAAAGCAGATTTACAATGATTGCAAATGAAGAATATTACAGATTCAATTCAAAGTGATTCAGAAAAAATGCATAATTATACAAACTATCAGATTGTTTGTATGTTGCAAAACATAGATGATATAGCCAGAGATGTGTTAGAAATAAAGGAACATATTAAGAAACTGCACACTGGTTATAATGAGGTATTGGGAACACATAATGAGCATACACTAAGATTAAATGATATTCAGTCAAATATGGGTATTATTTCTAGATCTCTAGATCATTTAAGAGATGCTCTTCCTACTCCTGCTTCTCCTCCACACTATAGAGAAGTAGATGTGTCCAGTTCAAAATTAAGGTTTACTTCTGAATCTGATGAAGCGTTAAAAGGTATTCTTTTCAAAGGAATAGAAAATTTGGATGCAACTAAGTTTGAAAGAATATAGAAAGGAATAAACTTAGCCAAAGAAAAAACAGAATTGATGAAAAAAAGGCTAAAAGGTTTTCCTTCTCTTGAAAGTCGAAGACTACCTAAGAATTATGTTAGTCTTAAAAATCTGATAGAAAATGGCCAATCATCTGCTCCACAATTTCCTCAAATTTTGGCCATGTCTGGTATCACTTATACTCCAAGAACCCCTGGTGAACAAGCACAAGGTGAACCAAGTTCTAAGAGAGAAAGAGGTGAAACTTTTTCTGATATTCATAAAGGACAAAAAAATAATGAAGAAACCACTGCCCATGAAGCATCTGCAACAAGCACATTTAGCAAATATGCTGAGAAGTTGCAGAATATTCCGTTAAAAATGGAAGATCCTTCCACCAAAGGATTAGGCAATACTTTGCTTGTTAATATTGATTGCTTGAGCTATGATGAAGTCATTATTGTGTTACATAATGTACATGCTTGGGCTTTACAGGAAAAAGCAGAAACTAAGGCAGAATGGTCAGATATTGTTACTCAGATTATTTGGTCTTTTACTGGTATTCTTAAGCAATGGTGGGATAAGTTATCAGATAGAGAGATGAACCAAATCGTTGAAAATGAAGATGATCCCTTAAAAGCTTTGTTTGATGCATTACCACATGAGTTTGTAGGGATTGTACCAGAAGATTCAGCTCACCATTCTCAGTTGTTTTTATCTCAAAGGTTATGTAATATAGACTATTTGCAAGAATATTTCTGTATTATGCAAAAATTATTGTATCAAGCAAATGATGCTCATAATGTTGCATATTTGAGGTATTATATAGCTTCCATGCCGGGGAAAATTCCAGATCTGATTAATCAGTATATTAATGAACATAATATCAAGATTGAGAACTCATATTTTGTTGCTCTACAACGGTTAATTGTTTCAGTTTTGCAGAAAGAGTGTGTTGCTGCAAAAGCTAAAAAGAATTTTCACAAGCAAATGCATTTTAGCACTAAGCTCTGCAATAATTTCAAGGAAACTTATGATTTTGGTTGCCATTATAAGAGGAAAAATATCAAGAATAAGCACCAAAATTGTTCCTGCAAGACAGACAAGTATTTTCCTAAAAAGAAATATTATCCTTCTAAGAAACATTTTAAGGGGAGAAGGGTTGTATTTAGGAAAAGGACAAAGCCTTCAAGGAAAGTTGTTTGTTTTATTTGTGGAAAGGAAGGCCATTATGCTAATGCTTGCAGAGAAAAGAAAGACAAGAAGCAGATAAATATCATGGATATATTTTCTTCAGTACATGATCCAAAAGATTGGGATCTCATATCCCATTCTGATTGAGAATATTTTGAAGTATCCAGTTCTTCCTCAGAATCTGAAGAAAATGAATTACCAGATATAAAAAGACTTGCACTAGATTCTGATTCAACTGACTCTGATGAGACATTTATTGCTAACAAAAATGTTTCATTTTTCAGATAGTATACAGGTAAAGATAGCAGAAGTCAAAGCCGAGTTGGCACAGCTTGATCCAGTACAGTTTACAGCCAAGAGAAGGTTGACAGAGAAACTTGAAAGCCTAGAAAGTCAGCTACCTTCTTCCAGAAGATCCAGAAAAACTTTCTTAGATGATGAATTCAATGAGAAAGAGTTTGATTCAATGTTCAAACCTTTGATGATTACAAACGAATCACAAGGATCAAGTATGGATACAATCACAACTCTTAAAAAGAAGATTGCAGATCTAAAGTCATCCATTCATCATACAAGAAAAGAAATGATTCAGTTATCATCTAAACTTCAAATGCTTATTGGTAATTATGATGATTGTAATTCCAAGCTAACAAGCTTGTTGATGAAGAATGTTTCAGAAGAGATTCCCTCAAAATCCACAAATGTTGATATGATAAGTATTATGGGAATTGGAGATAGAGTGATTATTCCCATTAAGATCAAATTGCCCAAAGTTAAGGAATACACTCTAGATGCTCAGATTGATTCTAGAGCAATGAGTAGTTGCTGCAAATTTGGAGCCATTCCTTCATATTATTGGCAGCCTACAAAATTACAATTCAGGGCTATTACAAAAGACTTGATGGAGATTAACCATATAGCTCCTGATTTTCCAATTTGTTTGAATGATGTTCAACTATTTGTGACATTGTACAGTTTTGATACTGGTACAGATTTTTTGTTAGGACAAGATTTTGAAGAAATTACTACCTGTTACTTTTGATATAGATTCTGTTACTTTTTCTACAAAAAAAGGTCCAGTGTCAGTACCTACTTCCAATGACTACACAATTAACGTACAACCTGTTGAAGAAGACCAAATTCAGTGCAGTCTATAGGATTTGTCAAAAATTCACAAAATTGTCAAAAATGCTGAGATTCATGTTCCAAAAACATTACAGGATATTTCGGACAAGCTTCGTAAAGATTGTACAATAGGCCGTCCAGATGATTTTTGGACAAGGGAAAAATATTTTGTGGCACTTCTTTATAAAGAAGGATATGTTCCTAGACCACAAAAGGCAAGTGCTAATCACATGAGTCCACAAGAGCAAGATTTATGCAAACAGGAGATTACTCAATTGCTGCAACAACAACTTATTGAGCCATGTAAAAGCCCTTGGGCTTGCCCAGCTTTTTATGTGAACAAGCATAGTGAGCAGAAGAGAGGTAAGAAAAGGCTTGTTATCAATTACAAGCTCTTGAATGATGCATTGCTCCCTATCAGGTATCCTCTGCCTAATAAAGAACTCCTTGCAAAAATTGCCAATGCTAATGTTTTCAGTAAATTTGATTTGAAGAGTGGGTTTTGGCAAATTGGCATTATCCCCGCAGACAGGTACAAAATAGCTTTTACAGTCCCTCATGGACAGTATCAATGGACTGTAATGCCTTTTGGATTAAAAAATGCTCCCTTTGAGTTTTAAAAAAGGATGGAAGACATTTTTGGAGGGGTAGAGTTCATAATTGTGTATATAGATGATTTACTTGCTTTCAGCAGACATGTAAATAGTCACAAGATGCATTTAGAAAAGTTCTATGAAATGGTGTACAAACATGGACTTGTTCTTTCTGATTCTGACGAGAAGTTTCAAATTGGTAAAGTCAGAATTGATTTCTTAGGACTGCATATAGAACAAGGTCATATTGGGCTTCAATCACGTGTTCTAACTCATTTATTAAAGTTTCCAGATATCATTTCAGATGTTAAGAGTTTGCAAAGGTTTCTTGGCTGTTTGAATTATATCAGACAGTTTTATGAGAAACAATCAGATGATACTAAGATCTTGCAGAAAAGGCTAAAGAAGGAGACAATTGGGTGGACAAAAGAGATGACAAAAGCAGTCAAAAACATTAAAACTAAAATCAGTGAATTGCCAAAACTTAAACTTCCTGACACTAATCTTCCCTTTATTCTTGAAACAGATGCTTCACATCACACTTGGGCTGCAGTTTTGTTACAAAAGCATGGAAGGAAAGAATTAGTCTGTGCATATGCTTCAGGCACATTTGATGACACAGAGATAAAGTATCCTTCTTCCCACAAGGAGATACTTGCAGTAAAAAGAGGGATCAAAAGATTTCATCTATTTCTTAAAAGTGTCAGATTCATTGTTCGCACAGATCTCAAACACATGAAAGGAATTTTGGCAAATAAAAGATTGTTGGAACAAGGTAATACCAGAGTCCTCAGATGGGCACTATGGCTTGAAGGATTTGATTTTGATATTGTGTACAAGTCTAGTGCTGAGAATTATCTTGCAGATATGTTGACAAGAGAAGGAGCTGAGACTAAGGAGATTAAAATTTTCAGGCCCTTTCGTCAAGATGAAGCTTCATCAAGTAGCAGTTCAGTCCAATCTAATAGAGTCAGTCCAGTCGTCGTTTGTAGTTTGTGTCAGTATGAGTTTCGCTGGAACTGTTTTGTAAAAAGAGTCAAGTATTTGCCTTTAGGTCTTCAGCAGCATATATTACAAAGATGGTTTGATTCTGAAGAAGCTATGTGGTCTTATGCTAGAGAGTTACCATATCAGAGTAAGTCATGGCATGTGTATTATGGATTGTCTACAGAGTCTGTATATTTTGGTTTCATTTAGAATACTAATTGGACATGGAATGATTATTTCACAATTCATCAAAGAGCTAGGATTCATGGATCTGTTAGAGTCATATTTTATGCAATTGACATAGATAGTGCTGTAAATTGGTGGAGTCCTTGGTTCAAGTTATTTTTGTATAAGTATGTGCCTAGAGTATGTTGGATGCTAGATCATGATTTCCAAAGTACCACTAGTACTCTAATTTGGGAATTGCATGTTGCTGCACAAAATGACTATGCCATAGAGTTCGATTTTGTCCATCAAGACACAGTTGTAGTACCAGATGAAAGAGATGAATCTTTTAGTCTTTTTGTGAGTTTTCAAGGGAGGATCACTGTTGACGAAGAATACAGACCACATAATATGTATTCTTTTCCTTTCTACTGTTGTTTCAAATAAGTTGGACCACCTTGGCTGGATGACTCCGTACCACATGAGATATTTGCTCCTGAACCAGAAGAATTATTAGAGGCAGAACAGTTTGCTAAGCATAATCGTGAGCATATCAGACATGATCATGAGCATGATTATGAAGATAGAGAGAATAGTGATTGATAGCAAAGATCACTCATTTGATATCTTTACACATCTTACTTTTGGTTTCCGTGGGATTTGCTCTAGAAAAAATATCCATTGTGTATTTACTTATCTAAAAAGCCGATGTCCTAGATTCCGGCCAGATTGTACTATTTACTTTATTAGATTGTGTCGGATTCGGTCCCCATATGGCTTAGCCTTCAAGGGACGAGATAACAAGTGATTGTCCTCACTTGCCCGAATTTTTAGACTGTTCATCACTTTTGGTACACTTTGCCTTTTACTATTAGTCCTTCAGATATGATTTCCTGCGTGATATTCAGACCGAAAGTAGATTCTCATTAGTCCAGGATTCCGGTAAAAGTTTTAACCGGGTAACTGGCTAAGAGGTTATATATACTGAGGTTGTAAAGAGGGGGAGGCATTCGAAGTTTTTTGTTTCTGGGTTGAGTCGGAACTCCCTGCTCTACATCTGCGAGAATCATCTCGATCTGTAGGGTGTTTTCCCTTAGCAAGCTTCCTATCAGCAGTAAGGGAAAACACCCTATGTAAAGCTCTACAACTAGGCCTCCATTTCCATTTAGGTTGAGACATAGCCGATGAACATGTAGCTCATTGCATCTATGCAAATGGGCTAGCATTCAATTTGGTGCATTCCCCTTATTGGCAACAAATGATTAAAGCAGTTAATGAAGCGCCTGAAGAGTACAAAAGCCCTGGTTATGAAAAGGTTTGCAATACTTTGTTGGCATCAGAGAGACAATCTGTGGATAGAAATCTATAGGCAATTCGGGATACATGGGCAGAAACAAGGGTATCCATCATTTCTGATGAATGGAGAGACCAAAGAAACTGCCCATTAATTAATGTTGTTGCAATATGTCCACAAGGGGCAATGTTTTTGAAGGTTGTTGATTGCAGTGGAATAGAGAAAGATGCATCTTTCATATACACAATTCTTATTGATATAACAGAAAGTGTGGGGCCACATAATGTTCTTCAAGTCATTACAAACAATGCAAAAGGTTTGTAAAGCTGCAGTTTTGATTGTGGATGGTCGATACGATCACATCTTTTGGACTCCATGTGCAGTACATTCAATGAACCTTATGCTTGCCAAGATTGGTGAAATTGAATGGATTAATGAAATATATGCAGCAATAAAAGAAATCCAAATGTTCATAACCAATCATTCAATGTCCCAGGCCATATATCAAGGTTTTCCAAAGTTGGTGCTACTGAAGGTAAATTTTTTTTAATCAATATTATTTGTATTGGAAATTTTTAACTTTTATTACAAACTTATATATGATTTTTCATTTGAGATTTCACCTTTTGAAACTTGTAGGTTGTTGAAACTCGTTATGCCTCCCACACTCTTGTCATAAAGAGGATTGTGGAGATGAGACAAGCAGTACAAGCAATGGTCATTAACCTTCTTTGGGAATCATGGAGCACTTCCACTTCTGATAGAGGGCAAAAAATCAAGTCCATTCTTGATGATGCATAGTGGGACAAGGTCCAATACCTTCTACAGTTTAATAAACCAATCTTGACCTTGATCAAGACATTTGACACAAATACACCTTGCTTGAGGGAAATTTATGAAAACATTGATAGTATGCTAGAGAGGACGAGGAAAATTATCAAGGTAAGTGAAAATGACCATTTTGAAACATTCTATTATGAAGTGAAGGACATAGTTACATAAATATGGAACAAAATGACCACACCATTGCACCTTTTGGCCTATGCATTGCACCCCAAATATTATCATTCCAAAATTTTGTCTTACCTAATAGAATAGTGCTAAACAAGGATTCTGAAGTGGTACAAGGATACAAGACAACTTTGAGGAAAATTTATAGAGCTGTGGGAGTTGCAATGGAAGTACAACAAGAATTTGGAGGATTTGTACAATCTACTGGTAGCTTTTCAAATCCAGTAGCTATGGATGATCGAGGGCATCTTGATCCTATTACTTGGTGGGGCTTCCATGGTGGGGATAAAATTCATCTCTCGACTCTAGCCACCAGGTTGTTATCACAAGTTGCTAGTTCCTCATCAACTGGGAGAAATTGGAGTACATAGGCTAGGAGCAGCAAACGCTGAGGATCTTGTGTATGTTCATTCTAACCTCCGTCTTCTATCACATGTTGAACCAGAGTATAAAAAAGGTATGAGCAGGATGTGGGATGTGGAGCTTGAGATCTCTGAATTGAACCTAACACTGAATGCCATGACTCACCTCAACCTACTTGATTATATTGTTCCACCACTAATGTAGCCTGAGATGCAACTTCCTACATTCCAGGACCCCCATCATCTATTCATGATGTAGAGTTGCAATATGTAGAAGATAATGTAGATCCATTTGAGGATTTGTAGTTAAACCTACTGCACATTATGATATTAATAGAGTGATCATGGATGAGATGCTCTTTTTTGCACTTACTATTATCATTTATGATATTCTTCGTTTTTGTATAAGGGAGGATGCATCATTTCAGTGTTTCAGTGTTCATAATTATAATATATCTAATGGTTTTAGTTTTAAATGTTGTGATTTATTCTCCGATCGGAGTGTGTGCCGATAGATGGGTTCCATCAAGATTTGGGCCATGCGTAAGGATAATAATGTAAGTGTCAAAGGGCAGCTTAACCATAGCCCTCGCACGTTTAGGAAGGATGGTATGGTGGCAGTGCGTGTGCAGTTAACTAATGCAGGCAGGACTGGCCGAGCAATACCTTATTGAGGGCATTTGGTGGCAACCATTCTGCATTCTCAGTCGATTGTTTCCTTCTTCTGAGTTTTGGTATCAGTTTAGTGTCCTTGGGTCGCTCGTTGCTGCCCGAGAGGAAGACGTCCATGGTCAGTCACCCTACAACTGTTGGTTCCTTTAGTTTCATGTCCTCATTAACTGGGTATGTTATCTCCTCGCCCTTCTTATTGCTCATTCCCTATGAGTTGTACTCCTATGTCAGTTCAATGGGGAAGTTTATATATTATGGGACCTGCACGCAATTGGAAACTTTGCCAAGAATTTTGGAATGATTTCGTCGGGTTCTATTATGAGTTGTTTTCTATATAGTTGCTTTTGTCTTCTTTGGAATATTACTATCTCACATGGAAATGTGTTGTATTTTTTTGGCATGGATATTTTTACATGTCGCATGTATGGATGCCTGTGTTCATGGTTTAATTCATTCGTTGTCTCTGAAAATTTGTAAGATTCAGGGTTTCCTGTGTATGATTCCTCTTGTTTTACTTTTGTGTCTGGTCTTGTTGTAGCGGCTACAACCACCCTCCAAAATTTTACCTTAGCTTCGTTTTGGAGCCTCCCTACCAACTTTTCATAGCAACATGTATTGCCTTGCCAAGTACACAAGCTCCAATGTTTTTCTCGTAGAATGATAACCTGTCCATGAGAGCTTGATGCATCCCCCTCACAGGTTGTTTCACCGGACTTAGTCTAGCTGCAGGCTGAGCAACTCCCTCAAGAAATTGCGCAATTCTGTCTGGCAGCCTACTGGGCTCCAGAATTGCGCAAATCTGCCTGTCACTATTCACTGGAAAAATTGCACAATTGCTCCAAGAAGGACTGCTCAACCCATAAATTGCGCAATGCTCTGCCTAGAAATTGTGCAATCCCTTTAGGCAGCCAGCCCAGTTCCCTCCCAGAAATGCGCATTTTTCCCCCTCGCTGAGCAGACGGTTGCATTTGCAATTGAGTTGATCGGTTCTCTCCGGGACCGAGAAAAATTGATTTGCATGCATGGGCTGCTTCTCTGAAGGCAGCGTGCAAAGGCATCCCTTGATTCAGGGATCTATTTTTAGCAACTGGAGGTTACATGCAAGGATCATATCAGAAACATCCTGCCAAGTGTCTCTTTTCCTAGATTTGTGGCATGCACGTCACAACCTCGATCTTATCAAAACTCATCAACTGGACGCTGCAAAGTTCATTCCTCACATCGACCTTGTAGCTTTGGCATCCCACATTGCATCTAGGAGTTGTCGGCACATTCAGCTCATTTGTCTTGTGGTAAGCCCGTTGCTCATGACTTGCACTACGTTTCTGTCGCTTTTTGTGTTTCGCTTTGTGAGAGTACTATCTGCTTGATTTCAGTGAGCGCTTGCTATTGTTTTGATACAACTAGCTTGTACTAGCACCGTTTCAGTTTTCGTTTGCATTTCACTGTTGTCGCATGCATGACACTATTTTGCACGGACGATCGTCGTTGGGGCGATTCGCTTCACACACATGCATGCTTTCCTGTTTTCCAAATCCTACACTTATTGTTTGCATGAATGATCATTCATTCTTGTTTGCACTCATCTCACTATGCATTCAAACTCCTCATGTTTTCAGTGGCCCGTCAGTCGGACTTGGCTGCCTTGGCTCGGACAGTGCCTTGCCCGGCTAACACTGCACAATTCCAGAAGCAAAGGCTTTGCCTTCCCTCCAAAAATTGTGCAAGCCTAGCCAGACACTGACCTCCAGGCTTGCATTGCGCAATTCTTGGAGGCAGTGTCCTGTTGGCCCCAGAAACTGCGCAATGCAGTTTGCTGGTTGCATGTCACTGCTGACTAAAATTGCGCATTGCGCAGTTTCAGTCCTCAGCAAGCCAGGCTGGACTGTGCATTGCGCAATCCAACAATCAGTCAGCCTCCTAACAGCCCAGACTGTGCCTTGTGCAGTTTTGGCAGTCATTCTCCTGACCTTCTGGCGGAAATTGTGCAACCTTCATGATCAGTCACACAAGTATGTTGCAAGTCAACTCTCAAGTTGGTTTTGGTTTTCAACTAACATATTGCTTGCCATGAGTGTTGCCATGTCTCCAGGTATCGTAGGTGTTTATCTGCCTCTCAGCAGCACAGGTACAATGGTTTCCAGGAGAGAAAAGTCGAAGACACCATTCAGAGCACACTTGAGGATGCAGTCGATCAAGTGTCTATGAACTTGCCTACCCGCGAAGACATCAAGTTGTTCGTAGACAAGGGACATTAAGATATGACGATAGCAACATCACAGCGAGAAGCACCATCAACAGCCGCTGAAGGAAGTATACCGGATGCAACAAACACAAGAGGAAGGTTGTTGACAACACAGAGTCGGAACAAAGTTGCAAGCTTAGGCAGATCCACTTGTGTTAAAAGCAACTTTGGAGACTCAGGCTATGAGGTCACTGCATGACATGAAGATCACACAAGGATAAAGAACGTAACAAAGAAGGAGTTGCATGTGTTGAAGTAGCAACTCAAGGAAGAACAGGAGCTGCATAGATGAGAGAATGAGTTGCAACAGGAATAGGTACAACAACGGGCGCAACATGCACTCATGGATGAAATTGCGCTCGTACAAGTTATAGATCCATCCCAGCAGCTAGCACGGAGCAGACATGGTGAGCAGAGTTGTTGATCGCATGCAAGGGAATTCAGCAACATGCATGTCATTGTGCGCATGCATACGATCCCACCGATTCAGCACACTCACGGAGGCAAAGACAAGAAGCAAGTCTGACTGGAGCTAAACATGTTGTTGACAGTTGATGCGCATGACCACCAGCACACACTCGAAGATTAGCACAGACACTATGCATCAGTGTGTTGCCAGTTCGATCACGCCCAAGAAGACCATGTGCATGCTAGTAGATGAGTTGGATGGAGGAGCCACACAAATGCACCCGGATGCAACAGAGGCAAGAGTTCGCTTTAGCAAGATGTCACCATGGAGCGCATGCACACCATCACGGATGACCAAGCTTGGCATCAACTCACCACGTTCACCATCGCAAGCATGTCAAAGGGTTGGTCTCACCACAACAGGCCGAGTGTCACTGATGTCTTGCATGGCTTGCTCAAGCCATTTTGTCTCACATGGGCACATGTGCATTGTAATGTAACGTCTTGTCAAGTGGAAGTTCAAGTGTCGATAGTTGGATGTAATAGTCATAGAGTAGATGAAGAGTCATGAGGGTAAATGAACTATTGCAAAGGGAAATGTCAAGGGTCACTCCACCCTTTGTTATAAATAGAACCTCATAACTCATTGTAAAGGCTTTTGGTCAGCCAAGCTTCTGATAGGACTATCTTAGAGAGATCTTGGACAGTATTGTAATGAACCTTGACTTCTCCACTGCGTAGAGCTAGTACATCTCTTTGGAGGAGCAGGCGGTTACGGTTGTAACGTTCCGCTGTCAGAACTAGTGGTTAGACATGGATGTATTGTATGACTGCAACTTACACTTATTAATATAACAAATTCAGCACATTTCATGCATATGTTATATTGTATTTTATGCTATCTGGTTTACTCTAAATGATATATGTATTTGTTTGCTTACGCATGCATGTATGGACTTATCTGTGTATGTATGTATGAATCCTTTTGAAACGTGTTGTTGGTTTAACTATCACTTTGGATTGCTAGCTAACTTGCCTTCCATGTTGTGATGCATCTTTGCTCATGTGTTCCCTTCTTAACTCCGTGCTATCACAGGTTTCCAAGGGGTGTACTCATCTCAACCCCCGTGTGTTTGAACCTCTCATGCACCTTCCTTGGCTTGCTGCAACTGTCACACCCTTGCTACCAACAGAGACATCTTCCTTGCCTCTGTGCAAAATCGTGGTTAAGGCATTACCATACGACCCACTGTTGGGACTCCTACACCAAACGGTCTGAGATCTAATTGGGACTTCTTACCGGGGAGATCCCCTGACATGTTGGCGGGTCTAGCACCGTCAACAAGTCTCAAGAGGGCTCCGGGAGCCTGGGTATGTAGTTTTCGGCCTTTGGTGGCAGACCCATCTCAATCTTAGGTCAATTGTTGGGTTCAGGGCTAACGCTCAGCGTTCTTTGCCTTTATGCTATGATAAATTGCCAAGTATCCACTCAGTGTAATTTTCGGGACCTCAAGTTGTTTGGTTGCTTCAAGCTCGAGGTCAGGTCCGTTTGTTACAAGGTATTCTATCTCCTCATAGTTTTTTCGAAAGGACAAAAATCGTTTGCCCCTCCTTCAGTTCTGGCTCCTCGATGAGAGTTGGTCAGGGTTGTGGAAAGCATGCGGGAAGGCGCAGTGATAACAGTCAAGCTTAGCCCCGCCGGTGGCGAGGTAGGGGTCGCAAATTTGCCTCAAGGCTCATCCATGACACTGCCCAGGTGTATCAGATAGGCACCCCATCACAGGTTCGTTGGCTTATGTCAAATTGGGAGACAGAACTTAACCAACAAACAGAAGCCGAGATTCAATTGGAAAACTGGAGAGATATGGTTTCTGATCCTGGGCACTCCAGAGGTTGTACTTCTCAATACAAATAGACTGTTCATCTCGACTAGTTAATAAAGAACCTTGTAGCCAAAGCCATAATGAACCCTCCAGCTAGTTCCCTTCAAGTTTGATCCTTGTCTTCAGGAAATTCAATTCATACCATTTCAAATCCAACAACAGAATGTCTGCCTTAGCCGCATTGAGAAACACATATTGTGTTTTCCTCAGTCCGAATTGTCGGGTTCGAGTGCGAAAGATCCAACTCTCGTGGACTCCTCTGGTGAATAGAAAGATGCGTGGCTTGTTTTGTTTCAAGTTTTGATTATAACTATATGGTAAATGTACTGGCTAGGATATGATGTTTCAGTTACTTAGATCTTAGAAGGATTCAAGACATTCAGTCATATAAGGCACTGTTAGACAGACTTAAACTTTTATGTTTTTTGATGGCTTATAATGTTTTTCGATGGCCAACAGACCTGGTTTCCCTCTGAGCAAGTTGAGGCCACTAAAATATTTGAATTATGGTTGTAACCTACTTTTTGAAGAATATGAATGAAAAGGTCCTGCCCATCTTACAAAAAAAAATGTTGTGGTTTATAAATGGATTTGATTTTTGAACTCTAAAAGTGTTTTTTAAAATTAAAAAAAATATATTATTATACTTTTTTGTACTTGACGTATCCTTGCCATATCCAGATCCTAGATTTTCAAAAAACTAGCAAATCCGGATCCGGATATGTATCCAAATCCTGGTAACTTAGAATTTATTCCTCAATTCTCTTATCAGCATTCCAAGGTTCCAAGGTGACAAGTTGATAAAGGAGCCAAACTAAACACAAAAGCTTATAGGTATGAAAAGAAAGGTGAAGGTAGAAACGGACCATGAAATGGCTGAATGTTTGCACAGGGTGGAGAGACATTCTGCAAGAACAACCACAAATAAATTGGAGAATCTATAAATCCAGAGATCTTGTAGGAATAATTTTGTTTTTGTAAAGGAGATGAAGACCCAAGTTGTGAACATTCCAAATGGCATAGCTATTAAGTTCCACCAAATTTACAAGGTGTTATGGACATTTTGCATCACTTTGTGAAAATTGTGAACCTGGGGAAGCTTGCTAAGGTGCAGTGTTAGAAGGGAGGGGATAACCAAAATTAATGAAGAACTAGAAGAAAGACAGACTTTATTTGAGGGCATCAGATATAGAATTGAGGAAATTGAGGCTGCAGTCTAGTGAAATCATGCAAGCCCTCCAAAGTAATTCAAAATGTGTGGCAAGTCGCTCACAGGAAAAAAAAAAAAAGTTTATATTGGTTCATGGGATTCCTAGTTGAAGAGATTCCACTTCATCAAGCAAAACTAGCAACATCAACAGCAAAGCTAGTTGTCCTATGGAAGTACTGATCATTATGCGTCTGCTGTTTTATTTTAATTTCCTCTGTATGTTGTCTTTACCAGCCCTGCACATTTGGTCGTGAAAAAAATGTTTTACATGTCATTGGGCTGCGGGAAGACAACCAGTTTACGGTGTTTTTTGTATCAGGATTAACAGTTAATACAATCAGTCAAGCCCCATCTCCCAGAGTAGGATATTTTAGCGAGGAGCAGAAAGTTATACTGACAAGGAAGAGGTTAATACGGACAATGTTATCTTTGCCATTTGGCCTTGACATCATGGGTAGAAATCCAGATATAATATTCTTGTAATGCTGGTAATAAGATATTTTTTACTGTTAAACATTTTGAGTTTTCCAAAGAAGTGTCAGATCAATAAGTTTTTCTTCATTATTCTGTCGACTACAAAGAAAATGCTTTATCTTTTTGGACTTATCGTATTTTATGATTTTTATACTCTGGGTTCCTTCCTAGCTGAGTGATTACTTAACTCGAGCATGTTCTAAGCTCATGCAAAAGAACCCAATACCATGGATCAATAAGAATATTTAAAGGCTCTCTGTAACTACTGCGTTTGCACTTGCAGAGAATAAAAAGATTCTGTTCAGCTTTACGGTAATCTTTGCAACATTGCTGCATACTACTTTCATACTGATCATGTATGATAAGGAACACATTGCACTTGTACATATGTTGGGCTAAGGAAACCAAGACAATGCACAGTTATCTTCTGATCTTAACTCTGCCTTCCTAGCATTATAGATCATGGATGGTTTAAACTTTGATCATGGATGGTTTAAACTTCAGAATTGTGGATTCTCTATAAGAGTCAAAGGAAGAATGAATAATGTTTTAAGGATTGTGAATCTCAAGGAGCTAGAACATAAACCACAGTTGGAACAGGGGCAAGATAAAATCTCAATCTGGTTCAGTAGGCAAGCAAGAGCTAGAACCCAAACCTCGAGCAGAAAAGATGTCAAAGGTTAAACAACAATAATAGGGGGACGGATTCACATGCAGGTGATGGAAAAGAAGGTCAGTGATATTTAATACCTAGGTGGAAAGAGACGAGGAAGAAATGTTGTTCGAAAAAGAAAGCGTATGACAAGACAGAGCATTCAGGTAAAGGGAGAGGGATTGAGCCAGTGTTAGCTTGAAAAGGACAAATAATGGAGAGAAAATAACTTGGGATTGTATACATATAAGAAATATACCAAATTTAGTAGGGAATGGTCAATCCTCACAGTGCTCTAGATTAGTTGAAAGATATTTAGAACTCCACAAATTTGGGTGATTGAAAAGTTAAAGGTATGGAACTTATAAGTTAGTGATGGAAACAATTGAGATTTAGAAACCTTGAGTTCTTTTTGTAGATGTCCAATCAGTTAATGGGATTTAAGACGGGAGCGTAGGGAGAGGAAATAAAGAAATCCAATGAATTAGTGGGATTCAAGAGGAGAGGTAGATGCAGGAGAAAAATAAAGTTCTATGAATTTTTTTTAGACAATTTAGAAGCAGGAAATAATTTGTAAGGAAAATTAATAAAGGTTTCTCCACATTCATAGAAGTAAGGGAAATATTATTCGAAAAACCATAAAATGTTTCTACATTTATGTATATGGCATCAGTTACAAATTTATTGACATAGACTGACGCACCTCCTTTTACAATATTTAAACCCAGCTCACACTAAACTAGCCAAATACCGAACCCAATAACCAACCTAACTCTTAAACTAAAAACCTCTAAATCATTCATTATATGAATTTCTCTCTCGAACTTGCATCCATTTATCTATAATTCTAGATACTCACAACATAATGGAAAACTGGTAAGGTAAGTCACCCCTTACAAATAAGCTGTACTAAAGATAGCAGTAGTCTATAATGCGATTTTTTGAAAGCTTTTCTGGCGGATTTTTCTGGTCAAAATCTGGCCGCGATTTATTGGAATCTCAAGTTTGATAGCTAGTTTTTGCACAATCAATGGCTCCCAGGGGTTTTTCAGGGTGCTGAATCCAAATATGCAGTTAAAAAACCATTTTAACTGCTAAAAATCAAGATTTAACCTCATTTCTTCCGCTGGATTCCGTCACCAGAATCTCCAAAAAGTCGCATTATAGACAACTCCCTAAAG
>APFE030430335.1:96769-143104 GCA_000404065.3 Pinus taeda | reverse complement strand
TAAGTTTTTTTAATTAATTATAATTTATTTACTATGTATTTTAATTTACATATGAATGATAAGTGGTGCTATTTTAATTTCATATATAATCCAAATTAAGATACAAAATAATGAAATTTTGTAATGAAGATTAAGCCTTGGATTAACAAAAGTATACAAAGGCCATAAAAAGGCTTTTCAAAAGGCAATTATGTGTACGTTACCTCCAATGAAAACACATAGATTATCTTAAACTGTGGCATACAAGAAAACGAAAATGCAAATGGAAACAATAGAATTTATCAAAAATTGTAACTTGGAAAAGTTGAAAACTAAGCCCCCGAATAGTCTGCAAAAGAAATATCCAACCAATCCACAAAACTAAACAAGACTACTAAAATCGTAACAAACCTTTTCCACTAGAAATCATCATTGAATAGAGTGGCAAGAGCATCACTACCAACAAATTTCGCTTTCTCAACAAGCTTAACATGAGAATCATACCAATCTGAGATAGGCGAAACATGTGGCCTTGCAGGTTCAATAAAGTGGAAGTCTGCATCTCTAGAGTTAGTGTTAGAAATAAATTCGTTGCGCTCTTTAGTCTTTATGTTCACCCGTGACAAAAATGCAATTAAAAAAACAACCCTGCTTAAAGAGAGGTGAGACTGTAACAGATTCAGTACATTTAGTTGCAATAACAAGCAATTGCATTAGTTAAAATTTATAATCAAAATTACATTCATTAACAATTTTCTTCATTTTATCAAATGTTTTTAAATATATGGAAAATAAGGTGATTAAAAAATGGTTATCTTATAAAACAATACACATTGACTACCTTTAAGTCTACTCGATATATTAAGTAATTTCTTCATTTTATCAAATGTTTTTAAATATATGGAAAATAAGGTGATTAAAAAATGGTTATCTTATAAAACAATACACATTGACTACATTTAAGTCTACTCGATATATTACGTTCCCAGTTACGTGATCGGATGGATATGGTTGGTTGACAACTAATCGATGCCCCATCGTTGGTTGACACCTAATCGATGCCAAAAACAATACACATTGACTACCCTTTAGATCTACTCATATATTACTTTCCCAGTTATGTGATCCAATGGATATGGTTGGTTGACAACTAATTGTTGCCAAAAAGACTTGTGTATTAGAAGAGTAAATAATGTTAGAGGCAAACATTAATTACCATCAATTTTTTTTTAAAATGTTATTATGTGAGTCCATTTTAACAAAAATAATCACCTTGCATTAAAATCCTTATATTTACACTCTAGAGATTAGAATATAGATTAATATGGTTACCGAGCTCTTTTCTGATGCACCGTTATCCGATTGAAAATCTCTGTTGGTTTCAGCATCTCCAATCCCAATTGTATTGTGAATTTTGGGTATGGTTACACACAATATGGATTATGGTACACTAAAATGACCAACTATATATATATATACAGAATTTGACGTTATTATTTGTCATGAAAATTAAAACTTTTACACAATCATATGCTTCCACAATTGCAACTTTGCTCCAACATTGATTCATATTCTTCCACAACCACAACTCTGCTCCAACATTTATGCATTATGTCATGTTTTGTAAAACCTACCACACTAATGCAATGCATCCACCTCTCAATAAGCATAGATTTTTTGTTTAGTTGACAACCCTACACCAACACACTGCACCCGATTCTCTATAAGATTAATTTATGTTATTTCTTGTTTTTATGAAAATTTTCTTTCTAAGTTCTATATAATAAATATATACTTTCCCTCATCTATAAGTTTTTTGTATAATAAATACATCTTTTCCCTCATCCATATGGCTCTGACAGTTTTTCCTTGAATCAAAACAATTATTCATGCCCAATGATCAAAGATTATTTTCAATTATTCCAGCCCAAAGCATAAAGTTTAAGTTAATTTTTTATTTTCCTGGTTAATAATTTAACTTGGATCATGACTCCCCTGCACAAAGAAATATAAAAAATCACATATTTACCATTAGGATGATATTGTTATATTAACCATTAAAGATCACCTTTTGCAAGTGAAAGCTGTTGTGTAATTTAGAATGTATATATTCCTTGCCTCCTATTTTAAATGTCTCCATCTAATTTTTAGTTTTTTCAATACATTTCTATAATGGTCTCAAGTGTTGTTTGCAAAACAATTTGTTGACATCGTAGTAAGTTCACATCCCATAAACCCGGAGGGGAATGCTGCCATTTTTCCCACTTCATAAAATATATATTTTATATTATGTTGGCATATTTAACAAGAAATACCATGTTTTTCCCTTTCTATTTGTTTTTGAGCCAAGAAGTTGTTAATCTGCTCTCACAAGACTGGTCTTGCTCATACGGAATGCAAAATGTAATTTTGTTATTTTTTTTTTTAAGTTTCAATGAAATTACAATTTTTTTCTAAGGGAAAAACAAAAGAAATGCTTTCAAAGAAAAGATTAAAACAGTTCAATTGCAAGATAATCATTTTACGTTCCCTTCTAATGATGTCAGCTCTACAACCCCGAGGGTTAGGTCAATTGGTTGATTTCCTGTCACTAAAGCACCTCGCTGATGGGAGGTCACAGGGTTGAGCAGGTGGGATGTGATCCCATTGGGTGGATCTAGCTAGATATTTCCTTAAAAGAAGAAAAAAAAATGTGAGCTCTACAATCAGCCTATATATCAGTAAAAGCCATGTGATTGCTAAATCATGTGGCTAGAGTTGGTGAGGAATAATTGGACATTCAAGTGGAAAAAAATAACTTCAAATTAAACACAGTTGCAAAAGCCTTGAGACATACTTCACAATTTTTCCTGACTTGCTGAATTTTATAATTGCATTTGTCTAGCTCTGCAACATTTGCCACCATAAGAAGTTAGATCTCAAAGACTACTCACTAAAATATTTCCTGTCAACTTTAATTGTTCAACTGGTTTGTAATTTGACTTGTTCATATTGGATATCACTCCATTGTAGGACATGATATCACAAACCCTGGATAGGTAATTTTGATGCTCTTCTTGTTTTAAATTATTGAAGATCACCTTTTCAGAGTAGCAAATCCACATGTTTTTCTGAGTAGAAACTAATCATGTGTACTCTAGAATGCATATGCATTCTGTCCCTGGTTACTTTTTAATTTCCCTAGCTACTTTGTAATGGCTTGCATCTAAATTTTCAGATCCTCAATCTCTCTCTACATATATATAGTGTGCTCAGGCGTTGGTTGCAAAAAATTGTGCTTAACATTATGGCAAGTTCCCATCCCATGAATGCAAAGGGAAGGAAAGTTATTTTTACTTGTGTTTTCATACAGATATTGAGTTATGAATATTTTATTAGATCCTGTAGGAAATAAAAAACTAGCCATTATATGTCTCACCTCCTTAACAACAGTTTCAGAGAATCCGAACCAGCTACTGCTATAAACCACCCCAGCCTCATAAGAAATGGTACAAAGAGCTACAAATTGGTGGAAAACCTGCATCCTAGGACCCCACAGGAAATCAAACTGCTGACCTCATGCTAGTGAACACTCAGTAGAGACCAATCGGTCTAGCTGCTATAGGACATAAGCCATATTTATCAAGAAATACCCTAGGGAAAACAATAAAACAACTCCAATGTTAGATAGCAGTTGCTTGTTTACTTGAATCAACAAGAATTCCACATTTGATCTATGCATCAATAAATGCCCAATGCTTTATGAATCCCATAAATGCTACAATGACCAGACTTTTTGAAAAAACCTAATTGCAAATTCAAATGAATAACAAGCTTCTACATTCAACACTGTTGCACAAGCCCTAAGATATGCTTCACAGTTTTATGCACTTGCCCAATTCTAAAACTGCATTTGTAAGTTTGGCAAAGTCCCTCACCATAAAAACATACGGTCTTCTGTATATTGACATCTGTACAATTTGTGCAAACATTTTGATACATATCTTTAATTATTTCTCAAAAAACCTTTACCAAACCATGACTTAGATATCAACTCCACAATTAACGACTCGGGAAATGTAAACTCACGTGTAATTAACTAATAGAGAGAATTTTCTAAAGACATCCAAACTATAGACAGATACACACATATAACAAGGTCAGGAACTAAACTGAGTTAAAAAAAATTACAAAACTATGAAAGAGCAGATACTGGCTTGGAACCTTAGACTGAATCTAGACCAGAACCAGCCACAAACTAAAGGGCAGAGGACTCAAAATATGTCAGAATAAGCAATGGATCCACTCAAAAATACAATTTGCATGTAACATGGTGCTCTCAAAGTACTCTTAAATTTGAACAATTACACCATTGATATTTGCAAAGTCCACGAGTGTAGCCAACCACAATACCAATAAAAAAACCCTAAAACACATGGAGGAGCTGAATTTAGTAGAGGAATTCATTTGCTTGAAAATTCCGTTTAGAACTTAACACTTCTACTAAGCTCCAATACAAAATCCTCCAACAACCAGATGACAAAGAATATCTTAAAGTGGAATCTCGTTGCAAGGACATATATGATCTGGATAAATGTCAAAATGGAAGCTCAATTATGGATAAAAATGTCCAGATCACTTCTAAGAAATAATCTATCTTGGTGAAAAATTGTAAACATCAGATAAAACATAAGTTGCAGTGGGTCGGGTGCACAAAAATTATGTCCAAGTAATTGAGAAATTAAACTCAAAACTCTATTCATAATTGCAACCCTGGGCCTAAGGAATTGACCTGATACATATTAAGGAATTGACCTGATACATAACTAATAACTAATAGTCCTAATTAACAACACTACCCTGAAAAAACTTATTGCAGTATCAAATTATATCAAAAAGGTTTATTATATTATAAATTGAAGAAGTATATGTGTAAAGTAGTTTCCTTAAACTTCTATTAAACTGCTTACTTCCTTAGCTGGTGATCACGCTTCACAATGACTAAAAGTTTTTTCCATAATTATTTCATACCATGTATGGCATATCTTGAAAATCACATAATTTTAAATTCAGCCTTTCAAACATTAGTTTCTCATAATTTTTTTCCATAATTGTTTCATGCCATGTCCGGTATATCTTGAAAAACACATCATTTTAAATTCAACCTTTCAAACATTTGTTTCTCATAACTGTTATGTTATATAAATGATCCAAACAATTTCCACTCCTTTTTTAAGAATGTCCCATACAAAATGCTGTCAAACTTAGTTGTAACTTAATTTCTAGAGCTATATTCTTACACAGGTTTGAACTTGGGTCTTCAGTATGGCAAATATCTGTATTGACCACACCCAACAGACTAACAATTTACAATTCTTAAAAGTGTGGGTTTCTACCATTTTAGCCATAATGTTCACATGGAAAGGATTGATATTACAACCTAAAAGGAACCCTTATGGGGAGAAAAGGTGCATTCTATAGCTCAACCATGGATGTGAGTAATTTTCATAAATTAAAATGCAAGAAAAACAATAATTTCTTTTAAATATACAAGTATAATTAAGTTATATTTATAAATAACATAGATTCATCTTAAATCTGAATTTTTTAAATCCAAGAAATTTGCACCTAAGTTTCTTTTAATCCCTACCATAGCTTAATAAACCTCGAGTTAAATCTGTATTGGTATTAACTCCTTCATAATTTTATATAGAAAAAAGAAGTAAAATAGCATTGCTTAAAACAACTATCTAGACAAACTCTTACGAAGGGTAATGGATATTTATCTGAATTGTAGAAACGCCTAAACTTTGGCCAGTCTCACTCAGAAAACTATGGGAAAATCATATTTTAATCAGTTTCCACACGGAAATCAATGAAGAATTCAATTAACCCTAATGTCATGGAAATCAATGAAGAATTCAGTAAACCCTAATGTCATGTAAATCTAGCTATACCCCGTGTTTGGTTGAATTTTGAATTAGAACGAACTCTGCAACATGATCCTTTAGAATTCTGAACTTCAAGACAGGTCACATTCGAACTTACCGTGTAACACTCCTTTAATACTTCTGCAATTGCCTAGCACGTGATAGAGCCTGTGGAAAAGAAAAAGATCTTACCCACTAGCTAGAATTTGAAAAAGCATTTTCTATTAGTACGGAAGGCAAATGATAGTCATTCATTTGAAATTTAATGCAAAACCCTCTCAGTAAATGGATCTGGAATCTTTAAAGATTCGAGCATTGTTAGCAAAGGACAATAAAGCAAAGATTCAGTAGCCACAAGATCATTCATTTCCACATTTTTACAATTATATCCAGCAACTGAAGTCACTGGACTGGACTAACAAGCCTTTCATCGATTTCAATCTTGACGAAGAGCAATAACTAAAACGCTTGCCTACCTCCATATATGACTGTACATATTCTGTCATGGTTTCTCAAAAGAATAAGAGTAACTTCAAAGAAGAAATCACAAAATTACCATCTAAAAGTTATCCTGTGCTCGAGGGAAGAATAGAGTTCTATTCACAAAGTGAAGATATGTGTTCACAATTTTGAAAAATACATTCTAGAAATATCATCATAGTGTAAAATGCGGAGTTGAGGATGGAATTGAATAAGGCGGTTGATGTAAGCATAGGCTGTCACAAACACAGAAAAACTGCACTTTAACCTACCTCAAAATCCTGTTACAACTCTATGCACATTTCTGGCACCTGTACAACGTCAAACACAAGGTATTTGGGAGGCGGTATTCGGGAGGCAAAGAGACGGAGCTATAAGATGCCGCAAGCCCTCTCGTTTTTGGCGAGAGTCCGCCCCACCAGATATGTCAACACCAATATGAATTCTTGGTCAGAAAGGTCCAGGTATGTTAGATTTCTGAGCTCTTCTCGCAACAATTTTCTCATTCTGGTATCTTCCATGTTCACTTACATAAATTCCACTGAATTTTGGGAAAATAGTGCGTAACAGGTGTGAAGTGGAGAGCGAGCTGAAAGGTGGCATAAAAAACTGTGTACATGTGTCAAAATAGACAATAAAAGTGTAGACAATCGACCTGCTTCAAAAGAAGGCATATCGACCTAAATATTATAGAGCATATTTTTATAGTATAATGTGAAATAGGGTATTTATTATACCTACTGCCCTTGGTAGGATATAACTTATTCAATTTTTTATTTGCTATTAGTTTTTATTCTTTGATTAAAAAAAATTAAAATCTATCCACATGTTTAACATTATGAAATTAAATTTATTATTTTTAAATAAAATTTATTTCTATTTACCTCAAATATGATTGGTTGAAATGTCTCCCCTCTTATTATGTAATTATGTCAATAATTAAATTTATTGTATTCTATTATTAATTTCTATGTACTATATCACTAATTACTATGTACAATAAATATAAATAATTTAAAAAATAACATTATATATTAATTAATATGTACCATAAACACAAATGGTTTGTAATTAAATTAAAAAATTCCAATTTTTCATTAGTGTAAAGTATTGAATAGACCATTTTTATAGGTTTTATTTTTTAATTTACAAAAAAATATAAATTTGAAAAAAATATGTAAAAATAATATGTATACAATTTGTACAACTCTCATTATATCAACCTATATTCTATGACATAACATGTATATTATAATATGAACATTATATAAAAAAATTATCATCATTCAATATTAAATAAATAATTATTAACTTGTTATCATTCTCTTCCATGTCAATTTTATATATATAACCTTTGTCTACCAAAAAAATGTTTTATTATATTGAAAAAAATAATAATAAAAAGCTAAACAAACATTCATGTAACTCATTTTACAATTTTATTATTGTTTGGAATACCTACAACACATCATGACATTAGATTAATGTCTTAACTTCGATTATTTCATCCTTACCTAAAATCCATATCTAAATTATAAATGAAAATGTTAAATAAAAACAAATTAACTTCAGCATAGCCAGTTAAAACGCCCTTTCAAACACAACTTAAAATTTCTAAAACCCACAATATATAGAACATTAAAATAGAACACCCTGCCTTTTTAATTTCCCAAAAAACAATATATAAAAAACACATTAAAACAGAGCACCCTGCCTTTTTATATTCAGCACAGTTAAAAAAACCCTTTCAAAAACAATTTAAAATCTCAAAAAATATATTTTAAAAAATGTTTATTAAAACAGAACACCCTACCTTTTTATGTTGGACAAGACTTCTTCGTTGAACCTTAAAAGTCTATGAATAAACGGTACTGGCACAGAGATCCATGCTCCTCTCTGCTGCCCTGCATAATAAAAGCAAAATAACTTCAGCCAGCCAATAATACTTTCAACAGCAGAACAAATTAACTTCAGCTAGCCAATAATACTTTCAACCGCGGAGCAAATTAACTTCGGCAAGTCAAAAATACTTTTAACCTAGGAAAATAACTCTGAAACACAAATTAAAATCTCAGAAAGGCAAATGAGAAGGAAAATATTAAAAACAGAACACCCAACACCTACTTCTTTAGGTTGAGTTTGATGAGATTTCTTCATCCGACCTCCAAAATCCTATGAATAAATAGAAATGCCACATATATTTATGCCACTGAGACAGCATGGACTTTAGGAACATTTCAGTCCAAGAAACGTTTCTTGGAATGCATATTCCTTCCGAACTGTAAAGACAAAACAAATAACCATCTATCAGATTTAGGTTAATATAAATATTTATATATCTCATAGGTTTCAAATGAAGACGAGAAAATAAAATAAATGCATTTAATCCATTACTTTTTATGCCCTAAATTTCGGAAAACTTAAGAAAATAAAAGTACAGTACATTTAATATGCGCACGTACCTTGTAGAGAACCTGTACATCTACCGATACGAACTGAGATCCGCTTTCAGTGATTAAAAATGAATTATACATATACAAGCCCCACACACCTTAGCAATTTCTATCCATTAGTGCTCTCCAAAAACCTTTTCAGAGTACATAAAATATTAAATTTGAATACCAGATGACAGATGGCATAACACTCAGGTCATGCTCATGAATTTTATTAGAAACAAGTAAATCAATCATAATGAAAATTAAAAATTCGAAAAGACAAGAATATGATCATGCAAAATTAAAAAACAGAGCACCGAATTTAAACATAACACACCCTGAACCAAACCGCATTTCTCCACACGAGAGCAATCAAAGAGCAAAGATACGTACACAAATACAGGAGATGAAATTAAGCAATGCAAAAATTGAGAGTTAAGCAATACAAAAATTGAGAATTCCTGCGTTCTGTATCAGGGCCGGTCTGTTTAAATAATGGACAGCTAACGCTCCAATTGGCATCCTACGTGTCCTTGATGACCGTTTGCGTGGATTGTTCTTGTCATATGCATAAAAGGACAAAAAGCGTAATCACGATTCCAATGGTTTTTCTTTTTTAAGTCGTGGCTCCGATTGGCATCCAACGTGTCCTTGATGACCGTTTGCGTCTACTGTAGCTTTTGTGGATTTTCCTGGTCAGATGTGTAAAAGGACAAAAAGCGTAATGATGAATCCAATGTTTTTTTGGAAGTGGTTTTCATTTTTTGAAATGGAGTTGTCTTTAGTGTGATTTTTTGGAAGTTTTTATTGTGGGTTTTTCCTATCAAATTTCTCTAAAATCTTGCAGGAATTTATTGAAATCACAAGCTTGATGGGTAATCTTGTGCAATCGAAATCCCCTAGGGGTTTTCCAGGTGCTGAATCCATATATACAATAAAAAAACTAGTTTAAATAACACAAATCAAGATTTCACCTCAAATTTTTCCGCTGATTCTGGCAGCGGAAAATCCAAAAAATCGCACTATAAACAACTCCCTTAAAACAAATTAAATTACGATTTTTTAATCACTAAGAATTCAATGTGTTAAGTGAGATATTCGTGTTTCACTTTATTATGTTTAAATTTTTGTAAGCTACATATAATAATATTATTTTGAAGATTGTTAAGTTATGGTAATTAAAAGTTTATCATGTTTAAAAAATTTCTTAAAATATAATATGATAATATTATTTTGAAGGTGATAAAATTGATGGTATCTTTTTTCAAAGGAGAAAAAATGTTGATTTTATTTATGTAGTAAAATTAGTACATTTGGATTTATGAGGATGCAACATAAATTTGAGGAAAGATATCAGAAATATAAGATGTTGTGACACGATACGGTCCATGTCAATATCAAAGTAGAACATAATCCAAAACAGAGATATAGGTAGGGCTTATTATCAATAACAATCCATGAAAGTGACCAAGCATCAAGAGAAAAACATGTTCCCAAAAATCCCAGATGTAAAAACCAGCATAGTGATGAAAAGCAAAAGAAAGACACTGAAATCATTGTCAAGAAAATGGCATGTGACCAGCATCCAACAAGTCTCCATCTGCCCCCAGTGAAATATAAAAGCCCTCCAATGGGTTGAGGAGTCCAAGCTTAGATAAAGCATCAACAACATTGTTGTGTGCTTGTTGTGTGCCTGTTGTGTACCCATGTCTTGTGTAGGTGTTGATATGTAACCCCCTGTAGAGAATCCCAAAGACATTTGATACGCTGCAACCAACCTTGTAGATATGGATGAGAAATGTGTGAAGATCCCAAAACATGATTGATGATAGCTCGGGAATCTCCATATAAATCTCCAGATAATCCACGAACCATAGTGGGCCCCAAAGTGCCATAGCCTCTGCCTTCATGTTAGTCTCGTCTCGATCGCTCCAGTGTATCATGTATGCTCTAGTGTATCATGTACTGTGTGCAGTGGTCCATGAAAATCCAAATCCCACACCTGCATCTACCACCGTGTTCAACATCGTCAAAGAAACCTACTGGGAAAGTAATAAAATGATCATCTTGTTCCTCCTGCACCTTGGGGATATGGGATGTTGGCAGCAGTAGTGGTTCCAAGCATACTGAGAAAGTTGTTTTAAAAAATAATGTTGTTCTTAGCTGTAAACTAAGTTGACCATGCTTAATGAAAGTCTATTTTTAAATATATTGATTTATTGATGGTATATAAGAAAGAGACTTTCATTTTTGTTAAAACACTATCTTTCTTTTTTGTTGGTTGTTTAGTCTATCGTTTATAAAATTTTGTGCTTTTTAGAGATATATAACCTTAATTTCATAATTGAAAATATTTTTATACTGGTCAGCTGGTTATATGGTAGTCGGTTGTTAGTAAATTTATTTGACTTTTAATTAATATACAATTTTAACAGTATATAATGTTTATTAAAGTTTGTATAAAAATTGAATATCTTGAAAATTCAAAATTATTTTTTGATTTTTTAAAATCTAAATTTCTTTTTTTAATTGGTTATTTTCAAAATGTGGCTAATTTATGGACAACAAATATTTAACAAGCCATAGATCTATTAATGTCCTGTGTTTGTATATGCTAGATAATGTACTTGTTTAAATCTAATGATATACTTGTTTAAATTTAAATCTCAAAAAATTTAAAAACCATAAAAATATTAATATAAAACACAATTTACACTTTTTCTTAATTATTGTAATGATATATAATAAATTTTTAATTAATAAAGAAAGAATTTAGATAAAAATAAAATTATAAAAAATATTTAAAAATAAAATAAAAATAAACAATAAATACAAATGTTAAAGGAATTATTAAAATGGTAATATAAGCATATTATAATGGTGTAAAAAAAAAAACTATATTTACTTTATATTGTTTAAATGTTTTTATATCTAATAATAATATAAGATATTATATTTAAAATTATCTAATTATTTTTATTTTTAAATTTTTCTTTATTATATATTTATTTATAATTTGATTAATTTTAACTAAATAAAATAACAAATTAAGAAAAACAGGGGTGGACTGCTGCTGTGCCTGCCCTGCATAGCCTCCTCTAGGTCTTCTAGCCGCACGATCACCTTGGCCTATGGCCTCCCGCCATGGCCCCTCCCGATGCTTCACCGGAGGTGGCCGATCCTCAACAAGCTTTCTCTGATCTGGTTAAGTCTCTGCCTCCGCAGCACCCTCATCCAGTAATATCCAACTTCGTTAAAAAGCTGGATGTGTTACAAGAAGTGAACTTACCTCCAGCCCTTCCCCCGCATGGCTTCCCTTTCACTTGTAGAAAAAGGACTCATTGGACAATTCACGGGCCTTTGGCCATCTCCAAAGATTGTGCAACGATGGGTTGAAAGGAACTGGTCCGACAAAATTCAAGGCAAAATTTCCATTAGATTTTGTGGGAATGGGTACTTCACCTTCCATTTTGAATCCAAAGAAGATAAGCACTTAATTTTTAGGAACGGGCCCTATTTCATGGATTCCATAGGCCTATATCTCAACAAATGGACCCCAGATTTTGACCCTGAACTAGATGTTCCCAACACTGTTCCAGTTTGGGTCCGGCTCCCTCACCTCCCTCTTCGTTGCTGGGGAGATGAATCGGTTCAAGCAATCGGGAACGCAGTCGGCAAATACATTGATCGCAGCGAGCCAAAAGATAATATGCAAGCCTGTGCGCAGATCTGTGTGGAAGTGGACCTTGGCAAAGGCCTCTCCGAAGTCATCAAACTCAAAGTGGACGATTGGAGCCATATTCAGCAACTGGATTACGAGCAGATTCCATTCAAATGTAAGGTATGTCATGAATATGGCCATTTTTCCAATCGTTGTCCTAAACTTGTTGATGTTGAGAATGACCCACAAGAAGAACAATGGGAAACAGTTAAAAAAAAAGAAGTCGGCTTCCATGTCCAAAGCCCCCCCTGAAGCAGGCCCTCCTGCCTCTAATGCAGCTTGCCCCTCTTCTTCCTCCCCTTCCTTATCTTCACTTCCCTCCCTCTCCCAACCTCCGCCCCCTTCTTCATCCAATCCTTTCTTTGTTTTATCCCCTCTTGAAATTCCTCCCCAGGATCCCTCTCCCCCTCCTTTGATCCAATCAAATGCCATTGAACCCTCTCCCCATCCGGTTATCTCCTCTCATACTTCCCTTGATCCTCCCCTTATCAGGATAACCAGGAGTTCCTCCAAAGATCATGGAGCTTCCAGTGACTCTCATAAGAAACCTGGGTAGGAAATCTGCAAAGCAACATAGAGATGAGAATGCTCAGAAAGATATAGCAATGGGTATTCAGAACCCAATAGAATCTTACATCCTAGGACAATATGATAAAGAGACAAGGATCAAGGGGAGCGAGCACCTCTCCGTACCCCACATACCCAATGATGAAAGTTCTATCTTGGAATAGTAAGGGACTAGGGTACCCCACAAAAGTAACAGCCCTAAGAGATCTTATTCATTGTGTTATAGGAAACAAAGCAAGGCCAACAAGAAATGATTGGAATTATTGAACAACAGAGGCAATACAAAGGTAGCATCAGTGAATCAAGAGGAGCCTCCGGAGGAATCACTACTCTCTGGAACCATAGCACATGGAACTACAGATCGAAAACTGTTAATCAGAACTGGATCAAAATAGTTTTAGAAAACAAAGTAGATAAACAAATTATAGTCATCTATAATATCTACGCTCCTAATCATTACAGAGATGAGGAGCGATGTTGGGAGGATCTTAAAGATAGCATAGATGCAGAAGAAAACTCTAAATCATTTTTGGGGGAGACTTCAATCTTATTCTTCATGCTAATGAGAAACGAGGAAGTAGTTTCTCCCTTGATCCCTACAGAATTCACTTGGAAAACATTATGCAAGATCATGACCTCATCGATGTTGTTCCAAAAATTAGAAGGTATACTTGGAGCAATCGAAGGTTGGGCAAAGGCAACATTATGGAAACGCTGGACAAAATTTTAATCAACGTCACACTCCTCTCCTCCTTCTCTGTTGGGTATGCCAGCATCCTTCATTTTTTTGCTTCTGACCATTATCCTATATCTCTCACTCTGGAAACCCACTACTCTCTTGGACCCATTCCTTTTAAGTACAATTCCCTCTAGAACTGTATTCCAGCAGTCAAAGATATTGTGCAAAACACTTGGGACCAGCATGTTGAAGGGTCCCCTAGTTTCATTTGGGAAACCAAGTTAAGAAACACCATGCAGGTGATAAAAGAACGGGCAAAAACTAGTTATAAGGAGCCCAAGAATATTAAAAAGAAGATCAAGACCAATCTTAATTTTATCCAAAGAACAATAGAAGAGCACGGCCTCTCCCAAGTAAACAAAGAGCAAGAAAGCAACCTTTATTTACAGTTGTGCCGTGTAAACAGAGAAGAGGAATCAAAATGGAGGATAAAGTCGAGGCAACTCTGGTTGCAAGGGGGAGATAAGAACACAACATTTTTTCACAAGCAGACCACAGTTCGAAAAATAAGGAACAATGTAAGCTCCATCTTGGATGCTGAGGGCAACCTACAAAATACGCAAGATGTCATTCGAAAGGTTGCCACAGACCATTACCAAGATCTCCTAACTGAAACAAAGGAAGAAGAGGACTATACAGATCTGCTTCAATATCTTCCCACCGGGATCAGCAAGGAAATAAATGACAGCTTGAATAAGGAGATTGATGAGGAGGAGATAAGAAGAACAATTTGGACACTCCAGCTGGATAAAGCTCCGAGGCTAGATGGCTTCCCCATTTGTTTTTATCGAGCCTTTTGGGGAATTATCAAAAAATACTTGACCAAAATGCTCAAATGGGTCTAACGAAAGGGAAAAATCAGTGGTTACACCAATGCCACTCATCTTGCTCTCATTCCCAAAGAAAATCGACCCTTTTCATTTGCTCGATTTCGGCCCATTTCCCTCTGCAACTCCTCTTACAAGATCCTGACCAAAATCCTTGCTTCTCGCCTTAAATCCTTTCTCCCTTCTCTCATATCTAAAAACCAAGGGGGGTTCTTGGCCAATAGACAAATTACTGACTCTATCATCCTTGTTCAAGAAGTTGTACATTCGAGCCAATCTAGAAATGATAAAGGGTTTATCCTTAAACTTGATTTGGCCAATGCTTTTGATAGAGTAAGGCACTCCTTTCTCCTAGCTGTTCTAAAAAAGATGGGATTTGATGCGGTCTTTTTAAACCTCATCAAAGCTTGCATTTCAGGGCCCTGGATCTCCCCTCTTGTTAATGGTAGACTCTGAAATGCTTTCCAATCATCTCGTGGACTTAGACAAGGTTGCCCTCTTTCACCTTATCTTTTTATTCTGATCACTGAATCCTTTAGCAAAGCGTTGGGCTTCAATCGGAGAGTTGGCCTCATCACAGGCATTAAATTTGGGAATGGAGTTAAGAATATAAATCACTCACAATTTGCTGATGACACCTCGTTAATCGAAGGAGCTTCCACTATAATAGCCTGACGCTTCAAGTTTCTTTTAGATAAATATATGAGATACTCTGGTGGATTGGTCAATCAACTGAAAAGTTGCATTTATGGATGGAATACTACAGCATAGGTCCTTCACAATATTGACAATATCTTTGGAGTCTCTTGCATCTATGATTGGACTCACTTCACTTATTTGGGCATGCCAGTGAGTGTAGGTCCTTTGAAGGCAGAAGTTTGGTATAATGTTATTGACAAGATGAAGAGAAAAGTGCAGCAATGGGGCTCCATTTGGCTCAACCTAGCTGGCCACCTCATCCTTCTCAAATCAGGTATTTCCTCTTTGCCTTTATATCAATTCTCTCTTCATCAAGCTTCGGCCTCTCTTCATTATAATATGGAAGTCATCCAAAATGACAAAAAGAAATTCAATTTGGTTAATTGGAAGCAGGTCATCCAATCCCAAGACCGAGGAGGTCTTGGAATCAGATCTCCCAAATTCCTTAATCTGGCATTCAGAGGCAAGATTGCTTGGAGACTTATCACTGGCCTCTCTGTCTGGTGGAAAAAGGTTTTGGAAGTTTAATATTTAAACTTCCCAAGGCAACAACTTCTAGATCAAGATATTCCTAACAAAGATTCTTCTAAAATTTGGCGTTTATGCAAAAGAGCAATTCCTTTCATGGCTCAGAACACTTCTAAAGTCCCCAAGGGAGGTGTTGATATTAATATTGGATTTGATAAAATAATGGGTAGGCAACCAATAAACAGTCATGATGGTGTCAATCCCATTCTCACCTTTTTTGATAACACAGGCATCAATCACTTGGATCAGATTTCCCAGTGGGATCCCCAATCCCATTTATGGTTAGGGTGGTCCTTTCCAGCCATTCCCAATGACCTCAAGGCAAGTCTCCTTGTTCTTCAATCTCGTCTTCATATTATAGCTCCTATAAAAAAGAATGATTTAGATGGATTTCGCTGGGATCCATCTGGATCTAATTATACTATCCAAGCTGCCCATCAGTACATCTGCAACAGCAACCATCCCACGCCCATATGGAATCACTGGAAAACGGTCTGGAAATTTGAGGCCCTTCTAAAATTAAATTCTTCCTATGGACTCTTCTTAAGGGGAAAATCCTTATTACGGAAAATTTACAAAAGCGAGGCATCAATGGCCCTTCTCGCTGCCGCAATTGTCAGCAATTGTCATGTTGTCGAAGAATCCATTCAACATCTCTTTATTGCATGTCCCTTTGCTATCACCTGCTGGATAAATTTATCCTACACCGACCATATTCCTTGGAATAATCAGGACTCCATAGGAGAAGCTCTACATCAACGGAAAAAGAAGTATCCATGGCAACAAAAGAAGAACAACATTATAAAAAGGGTCTGGGATACCCTTCCTTACACTATGTTGTGGAACATTTGGCTGGCTAGAAACCACAAAGTGTTCAAGGACAAGGAATTGACCATGAGAAATCTCTGCAACAAAGCAAGGAGCCTAGCTCTAGAAACCATATCTATTAAAAACCAAAGAAACATAGATATCACTGAATTTAGCGTTGAAGAGCGGAATTTCATTGGTTACCTATTGGATAAAAACAACAGTAACCAGAATGGCATCACCATTAGCAACAGGCATAGCAATGTACATCATAAATGGAAAATTAGATTAAAGGAAGAAGAGTTTGCAATATAGCTCAAAAATTTCAATAGCTATTATCTCTTTTTTTATGGCTCTTCAAAATCAAATCTTGGAATCGCAGGAGCAGGAGGAGTTATTTTCAATGCCAATGGGGATCGCATAGTCTCTTATGAATGGGGGCTTGGGCACATATCCAACAATAGGGCAGAGGCTTTGGCCCTATATCAAGGACTCGTCCAGCTCAATAAACTTGGTATAGGTACAACTTTGATTTTTGGAGACTCAGCAGTAGTCATCAGCCTAATGGTTCAGAACATGAATTCTCCCAACGTTCTCCTCCATATCCTACGCACCCTCAACAAGGACACTGATTTTCACGCCAACAGAGCATGTACCAAGCCAATGGGCAACCTTCTTTGCAATGAAGAGGAAACATATCATTATTTACCATGACAAAGAATTATTTTTGTATCAATCAGATTCGCAGTAAATTTGCGAATCCTGACATTTGGAATTAGTCAAAGATTTTTCAGATTTGTTCCAAGGGCAAAATCCGCATTGGGATCTGGCATCTCTTAGGAAAGCTCATATTCATGCTCGATATCATTTGATCAGCCGATTTTTTTCTTATCACCCCTCCCTCCCTGACTCTGATGTTTCCCTCCCGTGGTTTCCCTCACCTCTCTTATGTCCTCCCTGTCTCTCCCCTGATGGGCCCTCTGTGTTCCTTTTCCTTCTTATACGCCCTCCCCTCCTTCCATTCCCGCACTCTGTCTTCTCCCTATCCTGTTGATCTGAGTCCCCGACTTATTCTTCCCTTTCTGCTGCCCATGTTTTGTTTCTGCGCTAAAGGTAGTCAGCTGATCCCCGTTCTTCTGGTCTCTCCTCGATCTTTCGTGTCTACTCTTACCCCCTCAATTCGCCCCAAGTGTTATGCTTCTGGTTCGTTCCCTGGGTTTTACAACACTCTTAGCATCATCCTATATATGCAACAATGGCGAGGAGTGAGGACTGTCTCCACTGCATTGACCTCTAGGCCGAGCTGGAGCAAATATGTGCCCACCAGAAGATTTTGGATGGCAAGATTGACAATCAAAATCGCCTTATCAATGAAAAATATGCAGCTGACATTAACTTGTTTCTTCATAAAATTTCTTCGCTGCACGAGCAGTTCAATCAGCTTTCCAATAGGTGCAGTCATGTTGAAGAATCGTTGAAATTCTAAAATATATGATGGAAAAGAGAAATGCAATACCCACAAGCTCATCAAGCATCAAGCAAGCCGGTGTTGACGACAAGCCTGAAGAGTCCACTGCTCGGCAAATCAGCCAAATCAATATAGATTGATTATGTTTTGTAAATGTTGTTATCTGTTGTTCGAGTTTGTTAGGATTTATTTCTGGTCAGTTTTTTTCAAAAGCCCAAAAGGTAGGATCAAGGACGAATTTTGTCTAACTTGTAACTCCTCCTCTCTTTGCTCTTCATGGCATAACATTATGTACTTCAGGAGTTCAGTCTCCTTACTTCTTTCAGAAATATAATACAGCAATCGACTATGTTAAAAAAAATAATAATTAAAAATTAAAAAATTAAAATTGATATATTCTAAAACTCAAGTTAATGTTATCTCACTAACTATAAATTGCAATAAAACAAACACATAACCCTTCCAATATGAATCAAGGGTTACCTCCCATCATATTGGCCAAACATTTTAATTATGCAATTTAAAAATCTTCACAAACATCACATTGGTAAACAGTCTCCTTTATCACTGTTATATTATATGAATTTATTATTATATTTAATATTATAAATTCAGTAACCTAAATATTTTTTATTAAATTTCAAATTTTAAACGCTTGGTTTTATTTTGAACGACCATAAAGCACTTGATAGAGGATGTGACATAAGGTTCAAAAAACCAGGGAGTGTATGAGTTTTGATAACAACAACGTTTCGGTGTCATATGCATGCTTAATGCTAATAAAAACCACCCATAAATGATCGTTAATGGACAATGCACACAAGCCTCACATAAATGGATATTCTAATTAATTTTTACTTTATTGCAAGGTTGTAATGGGTATCATGGAGGATCGTATCAATGACGACATTGGTACTGGGTTGGATCTCATTACAAATGGGCAGAGTTTTATCTTCCCAACAATCGTAGTAAAAAAACAAGCTTGTGATCCGGACTTAAATAGGAACGCAACAAATTACAGAAATAACCATAAACACAGATATGTAGCAGAAATAATACTTCATTTCATTAATGTAAAATACTGAAATATGCTTACAAACAATAATGGAAATAAACTAGCTAGGCAATGGTAGCTTATCTCTGAGAAGAGATGTGGTGGCTACATGCCTCTGAACTGTGTTACAATGAGGCTCGGAGGCCTATTTATTGTTGAGAAACAATGGAAAACCCTTAACATTCCAAAACCTAACCCTAGAAGATGAAACGCCAAAATGTGGGCCCTGTTTGGATAAATTGGTACATCAACTTCCCGGGGTCGTAACTTTGGCACACGATCTCCGTTTGACACGTACAATAGCTCGTTAGAAAGATCTATCCGAGCACTACCACTTTAAGAAGGGAAACATTGGTCTATGGACCCATGTTGCCCCCAGATTTCCCAAAAAACGTCGTTTAGGGCCTCAAAACGACTTCGGAAGTTCAAAACCCGAAAAACTGCTAAAAATAGTAAGTTGTGCTACAATTAAGGAAACTGAAAATGCAGAGAGAAACAATGATGGGGGTCCAGATGGACTTGGCAGGTGGCCACCAATATCCACCTAGATCAACTTGTGTCTAAGCTGCTCAAATAACCTCAAAGAAAAAACACTCTGATTCTGGATGAATCAATTTTTGTGCGGGAAGTGCAGGTTTAGTAAACTAAATGAGTTTATTGACACAGAGGGGACGAAATGATAGACTGTGGGGCGCTTCAAAGACATTATAGACATTTCATATATATTTCATAGAGTTTGGCTACTAGGCCTATCAGTGTACTCTGTGAGGGTTGACTCAACAACATAAAAAATTGCTTGATAATTTATTTGTTTTGAGTCTCCTCGTTAAGATGGTGACTATCTGAGCATCATAGAGTTCGTTGGGGAGGTTCATTAGGTTGATTTGCAAATATTTTCAGCAACACCCAAAGATTGGTGGTAAGCTACTATCCTGACAATTTTTTTCTGCACTCGATTATTATACTCTATTTCTCATCCTCTTAACAACAAGGTATGTTTTTTAGTTGCTCTAAAGGTTTATGCTCTTCGGCGTGACTCTAAATTTGACTATGTTTCCTCCATTGAAGAACCTATCTTTATTTGTTGGGTTTCTGGTTTTGATTAACATGTTTTTTTATTGTCTACTACACTCTGTACTCTGTCACATTATTCTTATTTTCGTAATTACGCTTTATATCCTCTTTTGTGTTTTTATTACCCATTCCCACCTACTGTGTCGTCCATATGCCTTCTGAAATTGAATTATTTCTGAACACTTGGTTGGCTTCTCTGGGTGGGGAAGTCCCTAGTCTACTCCATAATTTTTCTCACTCATCCGAGAATGTTGGCCATGCATTTGCTTCATCTCCAAACCTTGCAAAAAGTTTGGGTTTTGCGTCTGTAATTTCTGGCTTAACTGCTTTGGTTGTTATTGTTGTTGTTGTAACTATCAACTTGCATATTCCACTATCCAAACATGTGTGCCTGCACTTGGCCCTTGTGATCTAGTTTTGTCGTTTTTCCCTTTTTTTGGTACTGGTATTGCCTCTTTCTCCGACGTACTACATCGATCTGTGGGTGGTAGATGGCATTCACTACTGGGATCACATCCACCTGCCTACACCTATTTACCGAACATCTTCCCATGTGCCCCGGGATCCTCGTAAATCGCCCATTTAAATCCGTTTTCACTCCCCGTGTCTGTCTCGGCCTTTTTTCCCCTTTTGGACGACTCTCTAACGACGTCCTACAATCTTGGTAGTATGTGGGTTTATTCTCTGCACGAGCCTTTTTCCTCGTAAACATTTCTTTCCTTTTCCCTAGTGTGTCACATTCATTTCTGATCCCATTTATATCTCTTCAAACCTTTCTACCAGAACATCCACATTTATTGCTATCAGACAGCTTTTTGAAATCCATTGAGGTCTTTTCAAGATTGGGGTATTATGGCGGGCCATTTATCTGACTCATCTACCAACGAGGCCCTCATTCGGGCCACGATGGACGCCGAGTCACTTCTACTTCATTCTACTGATGCTGACAGACACAGTGGCCCACACTCTTTGGATACGTGGCACAACATCTTGGGTGATGCACGTCTCCAAGATGGCAACCATGCATCCCTCTTTTCATAGGGTGGCGAACATGCTACATGGGGACGTCGTTCCAAAAACATGCAACACTCTGTTAAAACCACCTCTCTACCACCTTCGTTATCTTTGGAGAATGTTGTTCTAGTTGACAGAATTACTAGTTTACAAAAGAGTGCTTCGGTTGGCAGGTGGTATTTTGCCGATTTTAGTGACCCAGACATGAGAGACTGGATTGGAAAGAAATGGAAAATAATGTTAGGATATATGCCGACTGTCGTTCAAATTTTGAAGGGTTGGTATAGTTTCCATTTTCTAAGTCAGGAGGACTTAGAAAAAATTAAATCGGTGCCATGGATTAATGGAAAAAGCTTCCTTGCGCTGCACCACTAGTATATTGGGTATAATTCTCTCCACAACACTCCTCAAAACAAGATCATCTGGGTGAAACTACCGGGTTTGCTAATTGAAATTTGGACAAAACAAGTACTTATGGAAATAGGAAAACCTATTAGCAAATTCGTTTATGTTGATCCTCGCTGCTTGGGGGCTCCGGATAAACATGTGGCTTGGATCCTGATTGAAAAGGAATACCGTGGTGATTTTTTGAATCACATGGATTTGTTCTGGGGAGAGACTCAATTATCATAGCGACTGGATTTTTGGGGGGTTCCTTTCTGGTGTTCTCACTGCCACCACACTGGACATCTTTTAGCACAATGTCCATGTCGGCCGGGTGGTCTATTGCATGGCAAGCCTTTCAATGGTTTTCTAAAGGGTCGTGACGGGGGTGGTCGACCTACTCCAAATTTTAGGCATGGAAATTCTACTCAGCGATATACAGGTATTCCCCATGATTCCTTTCATCCCCGCTGTCATACTCAATACTCCTCTCTAAATGACTCATCACCTATTTTGGTACCTTCGTCCCCATTATCTTCTTTGAAGTCGAACCCCAAGCGCCATCCAGTGCTGTTATACAGCCCCGTAAACCCTCCTCGCGTGCTATCCTCCCCAATCCGAAGATCCCACCACCCTACTCGACTCCTCTGCGTCCCATGAATTACCCTCCACCTCCCATTTTTCGTATGTTCCATCCACATCACCCTCTCTTTTTGACAACCGGGGTAAGGGACCTAAGACTAGTGTCACCCTGCCAAACTCGCCACTGAAATCTCCTACAAACGCAGTTGGCAGTGACCTGGATTTTCTGCTTAATAGAGAATCACTAGGCTTGTGGACCCTTACTATCCACAAGGCAGTTGGCTCCCCTACCCCCCACATCAACCCCACTTCTACTAGTAACATCACTGTCAGGCGGAAACAAAACCGCAGAAGTAGGCATTTTAGAGGTTGACCTAGGCCTAACCCACCTACCTCCCCTATGGATAGATTTTTGGTCAATGTGCCTATTACTGACATCCCTCCCTCATGGGCCCTTAGAGCACGACTGCCCGAGCTGGCGTCTCCATGACGTTCATTTTATCCCTGAACATCCGGGGTTTGGGGGCTGCCCCAAAATATTGGTCCCTCAAGAGTCTTTTCTCCTCTCTACATCCATATATCATTTTACTGCAAGGATCCATGCACTCTGTTCCTTAATTTATTCAATATTTCAGAAAAATTCTCTTGAAATGGCACATATCTGCTACTGAAGCTATGGGTCTCTCTGGTGGTTTAGCGGCGATCTAGGACCCTGCATGGGTTAGCGTTAAAGCTTATAGATGTTTTGCGGACATCCTACTTGAAGGACACATTCACGGCATGGGTGGACGCATACACATTCTAAACGCCTATGCTCCTTACAGGGATAGGACCATCTTTTGGAACCGATTGTTTTCCTCTGGAATAATGGAACTGGCCTCCTTCATCATTGTTGGTGACCTAAATTGTACTATGGCGCTGAAAGAAGTATGGGGACGATCCAGAAGAATCGACCCCCTGGTGGGGATGTTTCATGATGCCCTCCTTACAAACAACTTCGTTGACATTTTCCCGAAGGAAATGGCTCCCACTTGGGACAATGGGCGCATAAGGGAGGCATATGTCGCCAAGAGATTGGATCATTTTTTAATACACGAAAAGTTGGTTGATCGACTCAGATATGTGCAGACAAGGATTATCAACAATTTCTTATCCGACCATAGACCTATTACTCTGGTTTGGAAGAGGTCGATGGTGCGCCTGGGCATGCCTTTTAAATTCAACAGAACCTAGTTAGAAGACCCAGAGTTTAACACTCTAGTGAGAGATTCTTGGAACCGCGTGGGGGATATTGTTTCCTCCCCTATGGAACATATATTGGACAAATTGGAGACTCTCTGCCGGGTTGTGAAGATCTAGCAAAAGAAAAAAACTAGTCCATGAAAATAGAGATTAAGGACATACAAAGCAAATGGGACCTCCTCCTTCCGTTGATGGCCACGAATAATCTCCCTGATGCTACTCGTTCATACATTTGGGAGCTTGAATTAAAAAGGAATTGACTCTTGGATTTTGAAGAAGCATCATTGCACCTTGAGAGTCGGGCTATCTGGATCAAGGAGGGGGACAAAAACATGAAATTTTTTCATCGTTATGCAAACCATCAGCGCAATACAAATTCTATCTGGGGGATTCATGATGCTGAGGGAAACCATATCCAATCACAGGAGGATATCTCTAAAGTTGCCACCTCACACTTCAAATTAGCATATGTGCGCAACGAAAAAATCGTTGCTAAAGCTCTCATTTGGGGGATTGAGCACTACCCTACTATGTTTGACCATGAATCAAATGACGCTCTGTACAATTGTATCACTGAGGAGGAATTACTCAGCGTGCTAAAATCTTTCAATGGCGATAAGAGCCCAGGACTGGATGGGTGGACAGTGGAGTTGTTCACACACTTCTTTGATCTTTTCAAATATGAACTTCTGCAAATGGTGGAGGAGTCTAGATTTGCTAGGAATGTACACCACCGTATCAAGTCTACCTACATTGCCCTCATCCTGAAGCTCAATCCTTTTATTTGTTTTAAGGACTATAGGCCTATTTCACTATGCAACCTTATCTACAAGGTTATCTCATTTAAAACCATTGATGAGCGTCTGAGAAATACTTTATCACGCCATATATCCCCTCAACAACACGGGTTTCTACAAGGCCGACAAATTCATGACATTGTTGCTAATGCATAGGAGTGTATGCATTCGATCCATGCAAAAAATCTAAACGTTGTCATCCTTCAAGTTGATCTGAGGAAGGTTTTTGACAGCCTGGATTGGGGTTACCTCAGGCTGGTCCTTTTCAAAATTGGCTTATATCACAAATGTGTGGATTGGATTATGGCGTGCGTTATTAATGTGGATTATTCTATGATCATAAACAGATACCCTTCTAAATTTTTATGGGCTAGACGGGGACTGAGACAGGGTTACTCGTTGTCGTCGTTGCTATTTATTTTAGCTATGGATGGCTTAAGCCTGTACATCACTCACGCTGTGGAACGAGAACAATTCTAGGCACTCAAGATTGGCCACAACATCAACATATCTCATGGATTCTTTGTCGATGATGCACTGATCATGGGCATGTTGCATCGTCTCACTTGGTTATGCCTTTTTCATATATTCAGAAAATTTGCCAATGCTACTGGTCTATATATGAATGCTCAAAAAACTATTTTGTATCATGGAAATTGTGATTTTGATATCATTGCTTACATAAAAAACCTGTTTGGTATTGATGCCAAGTTGATGAGTCAGGGAATGAAATACTTGGGATATTATCTAAAACCCTGTAATTATAGAAATGTCGATTGGCTCTGGCTAGTTGATAAATTTTTTAGGAAAATTTCTGGACGGGAATTTAAGAACTTATCCTTGGGAGGGCGTGTCATCCTTCCCAAACTATCATAAACCAACTTGGGGTTTACTAGGCCCATATTTTCCATACTCATGCTGCCATCATACAATCACTCAACCGGGTTATGGCTAATTTTATCTAGGGGGTAGTCATGAGCAAAAGAAATTTCACCTATCTAAGATATGCAAGATCAATCTGCCGAAGGTCATGGGGGGATGGGGAATTCTAGACCTCCATCGATTTGGACAGGCATTACTTATCAAGTCATTGTGGAGGGGCATTTTTGGTTTAGGAACTTGGAGTTTGGTCATCAGACAAAAATACTTAAAGAATCATGACTTTATATATTGGTTCCGAAAGGGAATCGTTCGTACTAAAAATGGCTCCACCATCTGGCTCAGTTTCCAAAAGGTCACTAAGATCTTCCTACAACACCTGGCCTGGAATATTGGCCCGGGCCACAACATTCTTATTGGCTTTGATTGCATCCTGGGTTCTAGCAATGAGGACAACATCCTAGAACAACTTATTGATACTCTACATAGAAGAGGCATTTTCTACTGGTATCAAGCCATTTCTACTTGGAGGGGTCCATATCCTATTTGGAAGTGCACACAAGATTTGGGTCTATCTAGGCATTGGGACCTGGAATGGGATCGCATTGTTGCTGGGATGAAACAACTTGGGATTTGTCGTACTGGAAGTCATGACAAATTAATTTGGTCGAGGAAGATGAAGAAAGATAACATTAATGTGGCAGATTTATACCCCTCTCTTTGTTCTGAGGATGAAAATCTGATTGAGAAACACGTCTTATTTTCCTTTTGGAAAACTAAAATCCCTAACAAAATCTTTCTCTTTACTTGGCTGGTTTTCCATAACAAAAACCTTACTTGGGAAAATCTGCAAAAGAGACAATGGCATGGACCTGGCATCTATCCTATCTGTAAAGAGGAATCTGAAAACAACAATCATATCTTTCTCACTTGTCCACATACAACTCAGGTCTAGAAAGGACTTTCTTTAGACATTGGTTTTTCGTATATCCAACATGTTTGCATAGTGGATTGTCTACAATGGTGGAGCTCACAAAAGGTTGACTGGAGAATTATTCCGCCTATTCTATTTTGGGAAATCTGGAAATGGAGAAACAACTACATCTTCCAGCATTGCCCTGGTAATTTCTTCAAGATTATTGAAAATGTTATCATCGGCTACACTCTATATTCCACAAAAGACATATGCTCCTTGACTCCTAGACATAAGCGGAATGAAGTCCAACTGATACACCCTATGGGTTTTTTTGATGGGGCTGTGCAATGACACACATGTGGTGGTGGGTTTTGGCTTTCCATCTCGGAGGCACTGACATTCAGAAGTTTTTGGCGAGGAGGTAGTGGCACTAATACAAAGGTTGAGGCAATGGCCTTATGGGGCCTTCTATGGTTCACAAATTTACTGGATATTCCATTCATTTATATCCATGGAGATTCAAAAGTTATTATCGATCATATAATGGGATTTGCAAACATCTCAAATCCATTAGTACTTGGATGGCTGAAGAGGATCAATCTTCTATGGAAGCAACTCAACAACTCCACTATCAGGCATGTTGACAGGGTATAGAATGTGGATGCAGATGAACTATCAAAGAGGGGCTTAAATGGTAACATTGGAAAAATGCACTTATAAATTATCCTGGGACAAAAGGCCATTGATATTGAAGACTTCCCTTTCCCTGGCTAGCTTTTCTCCACCCTCTCTCCTTTTTTGTATATTTTTTTTAATACTACTTGCTACTAACGATCTTTTTTTTTTTTTGCTTTTAATCATCTGTGGAGATGAATGCTGCTAATCTACACTGTACAGACAACTAGATGGTATAGATTACCTTCTGATGACATCTACTTTACATTTTTGTTTTATGATTTGGCATGCATCTTTGTCATGCAAGCATTTCATATATGGTTATGTATATGGGCTATGGACACTTTATTTCTCTTTACATATTTTTGTAAGTGCCAACTCTTAGCTGGCATACGGTTTGGCATCACAAGGGTTTTTCTTATATTGTGAAACATTTGAAGGCATTTGTTGTAACATCCCTAAAATAACTCATGGTAAAATCAAAAAGTTACGAATCAGTTATAAAACTAATTCTTGATATTCATAAAACGGTATGAAAAAGTTAGTTTGTTGGAGAAGAGAGAAGAGCATTCAATTCGGTTGTGTGTTTTTCAGTTCTATTCCCCTAAATGGCTTCTTCTGCCACTTTAACTTGGTGTGTGTTATGGTTTTCATTTACGCTACTTCTATTCTCTGGAGTAGCTAACATTCAAGATAATGCAACAATGCTTTCTGGAGCGGATGGTATTCATGATGACAACGCAACAGGTAAAGCTAAATCAATGGGTAATTCGATGGAGTTTCATGAAAACAAGAGCTCCAATAATATCGTGAAGCCATGGAAGAGAGAAACGCAATCTGTGGGCACGTTGGGGGTTGGGGGTTTCATGCTGGCCTGGCGCATGAGTATAGTTTCATGAGGGAGTTCGGAAGGGCAATTGGTAATCATTCTTGGAAGGCGTTTGTTCAACCGATATTGTTCATCAAATCCGGGCTAGATATTTGAAGAATGGCAATGGATCTTTTGTTGAGCATTGTGCAACAGTTGCTTGGCGTGCCGGACGAGCTAGAAAAGCTCCTCAACCCTCCAACCTGTTCTTATGTGCATGACCCAAAGGCCATGGCCTCCACTCCTCTAGATGTTAAGGAATACCCAAAATCGTACGTGAAGCGGAGGTGAAGCACATTCACATGGAGCATAGGGTGGGAAATTCATGAGAAAATTCACTTTGCCTGCTAATTGCAACGTAGAGGCCATTTCTGCTGCCTGTCAGGATGGGGTTCCCAAGTTTCCTCCGCCGGAGCCGAAGAAACCTAAGACTATTGGAGGGCACAATGTTTTTCTCTGGTCTTCAAGAGATTACCCAAATATATTACACCATCAGATAAGTAACTGCATTCTTTATAGAGAAGAATAAGTTGTTTTTTTGGATTGGTTGGAAAATATCATGTTGTTGCGTTTCGCAGTTAAAGATTGATTATTTTATATGTTTTCTTGGTAAAGGAAATATGTTAATTCATGCAATCAAAGATTGAATATTTTATATGTTTTCTTGGTAAAGAAAATATGTTAATGCGTGCAGTTAAAGATTGAATATTTTATATGTTTTCTTGATAATGAAAATATTTTAATGCATGCAATAAAAGATTGATTATTTTATATGTTTTCTTGGCAAAGAAAATATTTTAATGCATGCAGTAAAAAAATAATTATTTTATATGTTTTCTTGGGAAAGAAAATATGTTAATGCATGCAGTTAAAGATTGAATATTTTATATGTTTTCTTGGTAAAGAAAATATTTTAATGCATGCAGTAAAAGATTGATTATTTTATATGTTTTCTTGGTAAAGAAAATATGTTAAAGCATGCAGTTAGAGATTGATTATTTTATATGTTTTCTTGGTAAAGAAAATATGTTAATGCATGCAGTTAAAGATTGATTATTTTATATGTTTTCTTGGTAAAGAAAATATATTAATGCGTGTAGTTCTTAATAACTACCTTATGTGTGACTAATCTTTCTTGTTCTTATATAACAATGCAAATACCTTTTATCTAAGAAAAGATAGGATGCATACTCTTTTCTTATCCAAGTTATTTTCTTGGAAGTGAATATAAATTAAAGAGGGTAATTTGTGAAATATTCTCATGGGTAAGAAAGTTCTTTTGAAGAAGAATACTTAGTTATGAGAAAAAATAATAACCTATGCATAGACAAATGCACATAGATAAGTCATAGGAGCCTTCTTTGGAAAGAATATATATCTTTATGCATGAAAGATAAGTTAATGGTGTTAATTCCTTTGCAAGAGTTTGCAAAAGTTACATGCTTTGGTGAGTAAAAGGGTAAAGGATTTGGTTGTTGCATATTGGGTAGTTTGATTTATTTGCATGGTTTAATGCATAAACGGTTACCGTTATTATTGTCTTAGTTCTTATGCGCAAAAGAATGATTGATTATGATATTTCGTTGAAAACAAATGCATGAGGACTTTGTTATGATACTTCCATGGAAAACAAATGCATAGTAACTTTGTACATAAATGATAGAGAAACTATGTTGAGTTCTTGAAAAATAACTATGTGAAAAGAACACATATGCAAAAGCATAGAAACAATAGTTTATTACATGTATGAAGATATAACTGTTGTGTTATATATTTTAAAGAGAAACATGGATTTGTAGAACTACTGGGTTAGATATCTTAAAGAGAAATATGCATTAGTGTGAATAAGCATTGTGGAAAGTAAAACAAGTATTTACTTGAATATATGTACTAGTTAATTATTATGACATGCTTGCTCATGCACATGAGTAGATGTTAAAAGATCACTTTTAGAGACTGATTATTGATTGATTAATATTATATCTAATCTTCTTGCCAAAGCTTGTTGACGATAACAAGGACAAGAAACGACGACAGTTTGTGCCAAGGAAAAATGATTTTTAACATTGTGGTAGGTAAAGAACTAACTGTCCATGCTCAAGAGTACGAGTTGCAAGATCGCACATTGATAGAACAATCATGCCACAAGGATGTAGAGAGTGGCGATATGTAAGTAAAGGGTTTCATGGAAAATGTAATAGCTTTTAGCTAGTTATGTGACATTTTAATGATATTTCATTGTAATATTTTATAACAATCGATAAGGGATGGAATCCCTTATAAGCCATTGAGTGAGGGGTGAAAACCCTCACGAGTGTTTAGTAATAAAATTAAACGTTTGCTAGTTTTCACCCTACGGGGTTTCCAGGGTATAATGGTGTTAAATTATGTGACTGCTCATTGTGTCAGTTTGTTGATGTTAAATCCTTGATGATGTTGATTCCTTATTTAATGTGATAATCATAATGTCAAGTATGTGATTAATTAATATGGTTAAGGAAATCATGAAATGGATGCAAGGTTCATCTGACAATTTATGTTAATGTACTACAGCAGTGGTTGACAATGGTTATGCAACTTATTGTCCTCTATTGAAATTTACTTTATGTACTAATGAACATTATATCTAATGGTTAATGAGGAATGTAGAATTGTGAATTGGATAATTACTTGTGGGTAATTTGTGTAAAAAAGTTATGCAACTTATTATCCTCTATTGAAATTTACTTTATGTACTAATGAACATTATATCTAATGGTTAATGAGGAATGTGGAGCTGTGAATTGGATAATTACTTGTGGGTAATTTGTGTAAAAAATTCTAACTCCCTGCTTTTACATGTGAGGTTACCGGGGTATGTTACATCTGTTATCTTCAATATCTGATATTAATATAAAAAATTTACCTTCCCAACAATCGTAGTAATAAAACGAGCTTGTATCTAGTAAATATAATTTTAATTAAAAATATATGATAAAATTTCAGCCAAAATAATAAAAAATAGTTTTAATAAGTCATCTACACTACATTAAGAGGTGTACCATTGTTATAATTAAAGTACACATTTACTTTTTTTTTCTCTTTTTTTAATTATATATATTATATAATATATATATATATATATTTTAACAAAATAATAAAAATAAATATTTAATAAACCCATCTTACACAGCATTAAAGAAGGTTGCATAATTGTTTTTTTTTTTTTAACAAGAACGGTTATGGATTGTATTAATGAGTTGGTCTAAATACCAATCTTCTGAGTACAATATGAGTGGGCACTATCCAATTGGATTCTTGCTTCTGAGGTTCTTTTAGCCTTGCTGTCTGCTTCCATTTGGAATCAACAATTATGCTTTTATTTTCTATTTGGCCTAGTTTAAATATACATACAAACAACTTTAGAATTAAACAAAAAAACATCCTCTGAAATGCTTTAAGGTATTGGAACCCATGCTTCTTCCCCGTCTCTTTTCAGTGTCCCGGCTGATAGCTGAGCTGCTTTATTGGCTTCGAGATCTGCCTCTTTGTTATTGTCTCTCAGCACGTGAAAGAATTTCAGATTTTGAAACATCTTTGCCATTTCTCTGATTCTTTGGATCAGCCTTGCTAATCTTAAATCCCGTGGAGTAGAGCTAGTCACCATAAGTTTGATGATCACTTCGGAATCCCCCAGGATATTGGCCTCCTTGATTTCCAGATTCTGAAGCTGTTTGAGACCTTGGTAGAGGGCAAATGCTTCAGCTTGGATGCTGGAGTTGATTCCTAATCCCCAGGCAAAGTGAAGGATCTTTGCTCCATCCTTGCTTTTAATTACTCCCCCTGCTCTAGCGTTGCCGGGGTTACCTTTTGCTGCACCGTCGAAGAAGAGGGAGTGCATCTTCTATTTGAGAGTCCAGTTGTGGAAGCCCTCTCTGCCTTTTCCTCTTATTTGCCATTCCTCTGAAGGAGCCATGCTTCTGATATTTTGTTGAAAGATCAGGTTCAAGGAGGACCCCCAATCTCTGTCTAACTGGGTGAGGTTGGAGTCATCGTTATGACCCCCCAAACATTCTTTTAATTGGGTCTTTACCTTGACCGCCACCGTCCTGGCATTGTGGAAGAGGTTCCTAAAGATTCTGCTATTGCGCTCTAGCCATAGCTGCCAGCAGCAGATTTTTAGCAGTGATGCCCAGGTCGCTTTGATCCCTTTATTTTTGGGAGGGGGTCCGGGATAGCAGGAATTCCAGGTGGCGAACAGATCTTTTATGGTCGCTGGAAGCTCGAATCTGGGATTCCAGAACTCCATCAATTCTCTCCAGACCTGAGTTGAGAACTTGCATTTAAGAATCAGATATGTGGTGCTTTCTTCAGAATCATGGCGCAATGAGCACTTGGATGGTCTGTAGTAACCACGCCTCTGGAGTTTATCTTCGGTTAGTATTTTCCTGTGGCATAAAATCCAGCAAAATAAATCGATTTTTGGCAGCGTGGAGATGCCCCATACTGTCTTCCACGGGGCTGGATCTATTGGCGCTGTTGGGATTGCATCTAAACACACGTATCCTTGGGCAACTGTATAGCCAGTGGATTGATCGCCCCAGCCTCGCCTATCCTTCTTATTGATGCGCGTAGGTGCGAATCCATTTAGCAGTTCGCGGAGGTAGGTGACGTCTTGTTGAAGGTCTGAGGGTGGATCCGGCAGATTCCAACCCGCCCACTGCGTGCCATTCCAAGCGGTGATATCCCACAGCTTGGTCTTCCCTGCAGCCACCAACCAATCCTTCAATGTTTTCAACTTTGGGCTTTCTCCGAGAGGTTCACGATCCATAATACGGTCCTTCCATAGATTTATCTTTTTCCCATTTCCGGGAATCTAGTGGCTTTGGATTGTATCAATGGGGCGGCTTTGGAGCAGAGTTTGACGAACGACGTGTTTCCTTGAGGCAGGGGTCCGTCTAAACATGTCAGTCTTGCACCTTTGAGATATTTTCACCAGAGAACTGTCTGTGCCCAACCTGGTTTAGGCGCAATTAGCCTCCATAGAAGCTTAGCTCCCATTGCTATGTTTTGAGGGATGAGTTTCTTGAAATTGAGCCCTCCCTCCATCTTAGGCTTGAGAACAGTCTCCCATTTGACAAGCTGGAATCTTCTCTCATTGTGTTTACCCCCTTTCCCAAAGAAGCTTTTGATGTATTGTTCCATTTTCTAGAGTATACCCTTGGGCGCCAGCAACACAGAAAACTGGAATAGCGGGAGGCTGCTAAGGACAACTTTAATGAGGACTGTCTTACCTGCCAAATTTAACCAGTTAACTCCCCATGCTTGGAGTTTACTTTTAAATTTTTCTAGCAGCGGCATCTAGTCCCTACTATAGGCGCGTTTGAGGAAGATGGGCAGCCCCAGATACTTGAACGATGTCCATTCTGAGGATGCTGCGAATCCTAGGCATCTGGAGATGGAGATGATCAGAGAGGACGGGGTATTCCAATAGTAAGTATGGCACTTACCCTTGTTGAGGCTGCTACTAGACTCCATGCAATACTCATCGAGCGTCTCTTTGAATCTTCTGGCCGAGTGGATCGAAGTTGTCCCAAGAAGTAGAGTGCCATCTGCAAATAGTGCATGATTTATATTTTGGACCCCCCTCGCTATAGATATCCCTGAAATCTCCTGCTCTTGCATTTGTTTGTTTAGATGGAAACTGAGAGCTGAAGCTTGTATTACAAACAGCAGGGGAGACATGGGGCAACCCTACCTTAACCCCCTTGTAGCTTTGAAGAAACCTGCAAATCTACCATTGACTAATGGAGCAATCCATGGTTCCGAGATGCAGGCCCGGATCCAATTGATGAATCTCACCCCAAAACCAAATTTTTTCAACACATTCAAAAGAAAACTATGATTAACTTGATCAAAGGCATTTGCGAGGTCCAGTTTGATAGCCATACCTTGTTCCTTGCAATGTTGGCTTGATAGAATTACCTCTTGGAAAAGTGTGAAATTGTCCACTAAATGCCTTCCGTGTATGAATCCTCCTTGGTTCTCCAGAATGACTTTAGGAAGGATATGCTTCAGCCTGTTAGCAATAACTTTTGTGATCAATTTGTAGCCAATGTTGCACAGGGATATAGGGCAAAACCTATTGAAGGAATTGGCTCCCTTTTCCTTGGGAATGAGAGCTAGGAAAGAAGAGTTAGTACTTCCACCTAATTTCTGGCAAGCCTGTGATTTTTGTACCATTTTATATAGGTCTTTCCCCACTATGTGCCAGCAGGTTTGGAGAAAAGTGGCGGAAAAGCCATCAGAGCCAGGGGATTTGTCAAGATTCATGGCATAGAGGGCCTTTTTGACTTCATCCATGGTAACTTTACTTTCTAGATGCTGGTTCATATTAGCAGATGTTGAGGTGGGGATCTCGTCCAGCAAACTGAAGTTCTGATTCGTATTCTTATCTTCGTTGTACAACCCTTTAAAATGGTGATGCGCTGCCTGTTTAATACTTGCAAAATCCTTATGTATGATATCCGCTTCCTTAATTTCGTTGATGAAGTTAAAACCTTTTCTGGCTTCAGCATGCTTATGGAAGAATGGTGTATTTCTGTCACCTGCCTTTAGCCAGAGGCATTGCGATTTGATCCTCCCCGTTTCCTCTTCGGTCAGGCAAGATTTATGATAGCATTACTGGAGGTGAGCCTCCTTGTCTAAAGTCTCTTTGGATATGTGAGCTTCTTCTGCGTTCAATTGAAATGCTTCAAGCCGGCTTTGGATATTTTTCCTTTCAGCTGTTGGGTTTGCAATAGATTTGGCCCAGCTCTTCAGGGCTGATTTCAATCTCCTGAGTTTTTCTTCCCAAATATAAAATGAAGATCCAGTGACTGGCTGAGACTAGCTTTCTTTCACAATCTGCAAGAAATTTGGTTCCTTGATCCACAATGGGCTAAACTTGAAGGGGATGGGACCTAGGTCAACGTGAGCGCGGAGGGTGAGCTTGATTGGCTTATGATCAGAGGTGCTGCAAGGAAGAATATGCATGCTAGCGTCTAGGCCAAGCAGTAGAAAAGAGCTATGCACCAAGAATCTATCCAGCCTGGTTGCAATATGGCCAGGACCTATTCTTTTATTGGACCAAGTGAACATACCTAAGACGGGCTTGATATCCAGCAGATCCCAGTCTTGGAGGAGATCCTCAACCCATTCCCTTGCCGGATCTCGTACAATGGAGCCTCCTCTCTTTTCAGAAGAGTGCAAAGTGATGTTCAGGTCGCCTGCTATGATAACATTTTCTAAATTAACCAAATCTGCTTGCTGCCTTAAGGAGTCCCAACAACTCTTTTTTTCTCCAGCATTTACCGCAACATAGACATTGAAAAGGCAAAGGATTTCTTTTGTAATTACATGCTGCATCTTTAACATCGCCAGTGGGTATTTGATGCCTATGCCACCACCGAAAAAACTGCTTTCATTCCAAAGAGTACCCAACCCTCCAGAGGCTCCTCGGGCTGAGACAGCTGCTGCTTTACTTTTTTCCATAGTTTTTTGCTTACCTAGAGAAAATCTGGTTCCTCCATCTTAGTCTCCTGGTGAAGGAGTATGTCCGGGGCCTCTATTCTTATTAGATTTCGTATAGCTTCTTCATTTATTTTACTGCCCATACCCCTACAGTTCCAGGAGATAATCTTCATTATTTACCTTTGTTTGGTTGGGCTCCCTTGGAGCCTTGATGCTGGTTTCTTACCATCTTCGGCTTTTTTGCTAAGAGCTTCTCCAATGTTGGTTGGCTGCCCTGGAGTTTATCTTTGTACGTTTCGTGCTCTCTTTTCTCCCGATCCGTTTTACGTCCTCTTGTAGACCTCCTTACCGAGGATTGGGATTCTCCTATTTCCCCTTCCTCCTCCGATTCTTCTGACTCTTAATCCTCCTCCTCGACTACCTCAAGGGTTCCTTTTGAACTTTCAGCAGATCCCTTGTCTTTAACGCTGGGCGAACCTTTGTCTGGGGACGCTGGCTTTTGAACTGCTACTTCATGAGGATCCTCTGGTTGGGAGCTGAGAGGGCCGAATCTGTTCTCTGGATTGGACGAGGGCTGGGACTGCTGGATCTGCTGAGTTGGGTCTTGCTGGAGGCCTTTGCCGGTAGTTCCTCCCGGCTTCTGGGTCTTGGATGTCATTTTGGATCGTTTTACTTGATTCCAGCCAGCCTCCTTCCCTTGAACTGCTTCGTTGGCCGTTGGGCAGTTTCTGGCGAAGTGCCCATAGGTCTGGCATTTCCGGCATTTAAATGGCAACTATTCATAATCTAGCTTCTACACATGCGTCTAGTTTCCTACTTTGAGTTTAATGGCCTCCGGAAGCCCCTCCTCTAGATCCACCTCAACGCAGATCCTTGCGCAGTCGTATTGATCCTTGTTGTTCGCTCGGTCTATGAATTTCGCCAGGGCATTTCCAATATGCATCAGAGAATCCCAGTTCCAGCAATGAACCAGGAGGTTGGGAAGCCTAACCCAAACCAGAACAGCTTTGGGTACATCTACTTCTGGATCAAAATCGGGGGTCCATTTATTCAGATACAGACCCTCGGGGCCCATGAAGTAAGGGCCATTTCGAAAGATCAGCTCTTTGTCGACTTTGGAGGTGAATTTAAAGAGGAAGAATCCTTGACCCAGGAAATAAGAAGTCACACTTTCGTTGATCAGTGGCGACCAGTTTCTTTTAACCCAACTCTCTGTCGTCTTGGGAGATGGCCATAGACCGGTAAACTGGCCTATGAGAGCCCACTCGGACAGGGACAGAGCGACCTGGATCAGGGTTTCCGGGGGTAAAGATATCTCGGGGATATCGTCCAGTTTCTTGACGAATCTTGAAGCTTCTGTATTTTTCTTCTTGGGTAGCCCATCTAGAAGACGAGAGAACACCTCAGTTGGGGAGCTTGCCGGCGGTGAAGAGGAGGCAGGGGCCTGAGGGGTACCCAGCACCTCCATAGCCCTTAGATCTGACTTGACAGGCAGATCAAGTCTCCATGACCTGGGCCTCACTTGGGCAGCGAACACACCCGCAGAAGGAGCACGCAGACGGGATCGAGGAGTAGCGATCTGGTCCAAACGGATCCGAGGCTCGATCTGCTCATGCACTGGAGGCGGATGGCCGCAGGGCCGAGCTGAGGTAGCATCGCAACGCTTATCGCAGAGCAAAAGTTTTTGCTCAACTTCCTACAAAAATATAAGAACAAAGAAATTTGAATAAAAAAGTTGCACAATTGTTATAATCAATTAAAATACAAATATCATTTTTATTTTTATTTTTAAATTAATATTTTATATATTATTTTCATATATAAATTTCAACAAAAATAATAAAAATAAGCATTTAATAAAGCCATCATACACTGCTATTAAAGAAGGTTACACAATTGTTATAATTAATTAAAGTATTAAATGTTATTTTATAATTTTTTTTTCAAATTAATATTTTAATATTATATTCATATCTAATCATTGTAAATTAAATCTCGTAAAAATTATCTACAGTTTAGAACAATTTAAACAAAAAAAATCTCAACAATTCAAAAATTATTTTAATTTTCAAATAAATTATTTAATATGGGCTTTTTTAAAAACTTTTATAAAAATTTATAATTTAAAACCAAAAATAATTTTTTGACTAAAAACAATTACAATATAACCTAGCCAAGTATAATAAAGTATTGATATTATTATTATTTTTATGTTCAATTTTATTTTTAAAAGTAATTATTTGAGATGTAATACGGGCGGAAGTCGCTGATAAATGCTTTCTGATGTTTTTTTATATTAATAACTGATAGTTAGTTTTCATTTTCATTTAGTATTGATATTATTATTATTTTTATGTTCAATTTTATTCTTAAAATAATTATTCGAGATATAATATCGGCGGAAGTTGCTGATAAATGCTTTATGATTTTTTTATATTAATAAAAAGTAATTAGTTTTCATTTTCATTCTAGATATGATTGGGACAGACTATGTCATGAGACATACATATGCCCAATGCCCAGTACGTATACTAGTTCGGTTATTAGCAACCATGGGTAATTGATTTGAAAATTTTAAATGGATTAATGGAGAATCTACGAGACTTTTTTACGAGTTATTTATCAACTAAACAATGTATAAATTTAACTATTTAATTCGTGTATCATTTAATTTTGAGTTGTCTAATGAGGTGGAGGAATTGCTTGGACTGTCAACAGTGGTGGAAATCCGGGTAAAAAAATTTCAAAAAATCTTGTAAAGGCAGTGTTTGAATCGTGTTTTTGATAGTGGAAATGGATTCAGCACCATCAAAAACGTCTAGGACACCTAAAATTTTGAAGTTTAACAACTATAACTTGGATTTACAAAAATCCTTGCCAGAGTTTTTCTAAATATGACCATAATTTCCATAATTTTCTGGGCAACTCCTCTGCCTCATTAGACTATGCCTAAAATACTTAGGCTACATAAGAATGCTTTTATATCATCATTAAACTATAATCATATATAATAAAAGTTTTGTAAAAAGAGATAAATTTAATATTTTATTAAATTATAAATAATAATTATTTATATTATAATATTTTAAAAATAAATAAAGATATATATTATATTGTTTTGCATTATTTTATTTTGAACAAATGGATGAATTGTGAAACATTCTAAGTTTGTATTTAAAAATGTTAGGTAAGAAATGTATTTGAAATTTTATAAGTTAAAAATTAAATTTTTGTTTAACCTGGAATACTTTGTAAATAACATTTCCATTATATAATTAAATAAGAGATTTTTTATTTAATTTATTCCAGTACATAATTTTTTAAGATTTTTCTTTATTTATATTGTTCGTGTTTGGATTTTAATTTTATTTTTTTATTTTTTATTTTAATTTAACTATCAGTTACTTTTTACATAAAAGGCAAGGGTTAATTCGCAATGTTGCATATTATACTTAGTTTTTTTATTGTAATTGATTATTACTTAGACCACTTCGTAATGAAACTATATACACTTGATCTTATACTTAAACAATATACTATTTAATTGTAATTTAATATCTTCTTCTTCTTTTTAAGGAAAGAAAATCAGCAAGTTTTCTATTAATAGAAACGTGTTTACATAATCCTAATATTGGAAATATCTTCAATGCGATCGTGTGTAAGTAGTTCACATGAACATCATCACCCCATGGATGGATATGTCAAACAAAATTACAAAAAAAGGCCCAAAAAACACATAATTTGTGAACTACATCACCGTAGTAACATCTATAGAAAAGGATCAACCTTTACTACATTTCCTATAAGGGATCATGCCCGAACTTTGAAGTTCATTATGAAAAAAAGCTTTGTAATGAATCTCTCATACCCTGTAAGTATGTCCCAATTTTGATAGAGCATCTGCAATAGAGTTTTGCTCCATGTATATATGAGCAAAAGTAACCACTTGAAACATTTTCGTTAGCTCCTTGATCTTGTACATCTAGTTGCATAGTAATGGAGGGTTGAATGTAGAAGCTTCATTAATCCAATCTACAGTGACTTTGAAGTCACCAAAAGAATACATTGTACAAATTTGTAACCATCTGGCACATAAAAGTAATCCCCATAGGGAAATTACTTCATCCCTAGAGTTTATCCCATATTTGCAATTCTAGCTGAAATGAAAATTTACATATGAGGATAATATAATATGCACACCACATCCACATCTGTGTAGTTGCACAACCCCATCAAAGAAACCAACCAGGATTTTTTCCAAGAAATTTAAATATTTAGCATGTTTGAAAGCTATTTTTTGGGCCACATGACCAAATTCCATAAAATAAGCACAAATTTTGTTGCAATTGTGGTCCAAGTCGAAAGGGATATCTTCAAATATAGTTGTGTTTTTACAACGCCATATGCCCCAAAAAATAAAAAAATGGGAGTCTCCTGAACTTTGATAAATGTGACATGCATACCTTTATGCATGTTTCCATCGACAGGAAGCTCCAGCATGCACTTATAGCTAATCGCCTAAAAACATTAATCCAGGTGGCAATGGCATAGGGGCATCTTAGAAATAAATGAATTACTATTTCGTTGGTTGCCTTGCATAAACAACATCTTCCAGATCCATAAAAACACCTCTTATAGAGATTGTCCCAAGTGAGAATCATATTCTTCTGTACAAGCTAACCAATTTTTTTTTTTTTTTTAACTTTAATAGCATACACCATGACCCAACAGATTTGAACCAACATACCACCTCAAGAACCTATGGATGAATAGAAATGTAATCATATATATCCTTCACCGATATGTTACCTTGTATATATCTCCCCCCTCCCTACCCCCACCTGAGCAAATTGGCATTGCTCCTTATTATAATACCCACTATATGTAACTTATGAATGTAGCCCTCCCAAATTGCCGCATTTTGTCTAGTAAAACCCAATTCCCCTACATGATTCCAAGCAGGATAATGGAGAAATGAGTTTGTAGTGGATTTAATTTCGAAAATGTTAAAGACGCCCAAGTTGTGTAGATGTTGTAAGATCTTACTAGGAAGAGTATGATCACCTTGTATACCACAAATGGGATCAATACAACCTCGATCAATACACCAGGTCTGATTTCCCAATGTAAATTTCCTATGAGACATTTTTTAATCTTCATAAATCCTTGCCAATAATAGAACCATTATTTGTTAGGCCATCTCCGGACCTTATCCATGAATGAAGAGCCATATTTTTTAAATACTTCTCCTTTATAATATCATGCCAAATGCCTAATCCAAATAAGGCTCGCGAGAGACTCTTAGTCAAAAAAGGCCAACCAAAATTTTCCAAGTTCTTTAGGTCCCATCCACCCACTTCCTTTTGTTGTGAAATAACCTCTAATCACACAAGATGAATCTGGTGTTCTCCCTTCGCGCCAGACCAAATAAAATTTGAAATAATGGCATTGATTCTTTGAATGATATATTGAGGCATCATGAACAAATGCATCTAATACACAAATATTAAAGTTACCAATCAAATGAGAACTCTTATCTCAAAACGAGAACTCTAGCCAAAAAAACCCCCAAAAAACATGAAAATAGTGTGAAAATTAAAAATGTTGATTTTCCATCATCATTTTTTGGGTAAATTTTCCATATTTTTTAAAAATGATGGTATAAAAACCAATAAAAGTTAATTTTTTTGGTGAAGAAAACACCTTGAAAATGAAAAATGTTGACGCTGGAATAACGTCTTTTTTCAGGGTACATTTTCAGCATTTTTTAGCAATGGCATTAAACATAATAATCACGACTCCAAAAAAACTTAAAATTCCAACAATTTTCAAGCATGGTATTAAAGATAAAATATCATTTCTCTGAAAAACCTTAAAATTCCAACAAGTTTTAGTCATGGCATTAAAGATAAAATACTTATAATTATTTCAACCATAACATGAAAAATAAAATATCGTGACTTAAAAAAACCTTAAAATTTTGACAATTCTTCAACCATGGAATTAAAACCAAATATCACAACTACAAAAAACCTTAAGTTTTCAATATATTTCAACCATAGAATTATGGAAAAACTATATGACTAAAAAAACTTAAAAACGGAACACCTGAATGAAAGAGTCATTATATCAAGAGCAATTTCTTTTTTTAAATGCTAAAAGTATAACTATTTTAAAATCTTAGTCTAAGACAACTTGACACATTGCAACGAAAATTTAAAAAGCAACCATCAAATTGACATGCAGTGTAGGCGATCTTGACCTATTGCAATGAAATCTTAAAAATCAACCATGAAATTGACACACTATGGGGGATCACTTGATCCATTATAACAAAAAGTTTAAAATCAACTATCAAATTGACACATAATGAAGTTGGGTTGCTAGTAGAAGATTGACATGGACTCCGCAAAAAAAATAAAATAAATAAATAAATAAATAAAAATGAAAAACATAAAATAAAATTAAAAAATAAAAGTTAAAAAAAAAAAAAAAACTAAAAAAAATAATAAAAAAAAGTAATAACTAATAAATAAAAAATATATTACAAACAATAAAAAAATTAAAAGGATAAAAATGACAAAAAAAACCAAACATGAAAAAATATATACAAAATATCTTCGGAAGAAATCACCAAGTAGTTTTGGTTGATGTGTTTCGAACCACTTGCTATAAAGTCATCATTGGATATATATATATATATATATATATATATATATATATATATAACACAAAAAATTTAAAGTATAAAAATTGATTAAAAAAACAAAAATAGCTCTGAAAACATTTTAAAAAAAAGAAAAAGAGAAAAGAATATATATAATATATATATATATATATATATATATATAATATATATATAAAACAAACTAACTAATATAGGAAAAAAAAAGAAAAAAACACTATTAAAAACAATTAAATTTTATAATATAATAATAATTTAATAACATTTAAAAATTAAAAATTAAAAACTAAAAAAAAATTAATTATAAAAAAAATTTAAAATTAAAAGACAAAAAAATTTAAATTAAAATTTTGAAAAAAAAATATAATTATTTAAAGAAAATGGTGATCCTCAGCCTCCGCCTAGCCGAGGGTCGATTCTAGGAATTGACTCTTGGCCAAGCAGGGACATGAGAGCCGTTACAGGGCCGATGGAGTGGTCTTTGCTAGGACCCCTCTGCCGGCCCTCAGGCCCTCTCTTGGTCGAGGCCCTGAGGGCTGTAGCAGGGTGGGCAAAGGGGGCATGGCCAGGGTCGATTCTAGGGCCCCTTCGTTGGCCCTCAGACCCCCACCTAGTTGGTGAAGATTCCAGGGATTAGCCCCCACCTGGCCGGGGTCGATTTTGAGAATCGATCCCAGCCAAGCGGGGCGCCAGGGCTACCATTTTTTAATTTAATTACTTTTCTTAAAAATATAATTTAGTTTTTTAATTGTTCTTTTTAATTATTTTAAAATACATTTTTTTTATAATATTTTATTTTTATTATTTTAATTCTAAATTTACATTTTTTAATATATTTTTTAATTTTATTTAAATTCTTATTTTTTTTAAATTTTAATGTTTTTTTAAAATCATTTTTAATTTGTTTTTAATAGCTTTTATTTTTATTTTTATTTTTATTTTTCTCTTAGTTTTTTTTTTTAATCTTTAATATTTTTTTAGTTGTATTATTAATTTTATTTTTTTAATCGTATGTTTTTTTTGCTTTTCTTCAAATTTTATCATCTTTTTCTTTTCTTTTTTAACTCCAAATGCCATCATCTTTGGATATAAAATTCATAAAATTTGTTATTTTTCCAACTTTTTTCATTCAATTTTTTCATTAAAAAAACTTTTATATAACATGTCATTTTTAGCAAAAAGGCTTTGAAAAACATATTTTTAATTATATCTATATGCAAAATGTGTATTTTTTGTCCATTGTTTAAAATTATTATTTTTTAGTGTCAATTATTTTATGTGTATTGAAGTATTAGTGAACGATATATAAACTCATAAAAAATCATAACTTTAAAATATTCATGTTATTATTATTTTTAAACTTTGCAAAAATAAAAATAAAAAATTATAAAAAACCATTGCAAAGAAAAACAAAAAATACATGTTTGGAAAACCCTTAAAAAACAAGCGTTTTAGGAAGAAAAACAAAAAGATGAATAAGACAACTTGAAAAATGGTTAAATAATCAACATTTAAAAAAATTTGTGTATACTCAAGACATTAGAAAATTTAGCATGTCAAAAATACGCCTTAAAAAAATGTTGATGTTTTTCAAAATGCGCATAAAAATTACCAACATTTTAAAAAATTATCCACACTTAATACATTAGAAAATTTAAAGTGTAAAAAATAAGCCCTCTAAAAAAAAGGGGTAATGTTGCATGAACACTTTTAAAAATGAGCATGAAAATCACTAACATTTTAAAAACAATGTTCACACTTGATACATAAGAAATTTAAAGTGTCAAAAATATGCTAAAAAAAGGTGTATATTAGATGATTTTTTTGCTACTTGAAAAAAACAGGTAAGCAGTAAAGTTCTCATTTGATCAGTAACTATGTTAAATATATTATGTAGAACTTATCATGTCAGAATCAGTCTACCTCCACTCAATAGCCATTTATGTGACCATGCAGACAAACTCCCACCAAATTTTTTAATTAACCAATACTAATCGTCGGTGAGATATCTATTTGGTTTCATATTGAAGCCAAGATTTTTGAAGCCTAATTCCAAGGGATAGATATTAATAGATAAGAAGTTATCGATCTCCACGATTTGAACCTGGTCACATGATTCATAAATGAGCATAGATTTAATCTTGTTCATATATAATTTCGTAGCAACACCAATTTAGAAATGATGAGGGAAAGGTGCCTCCATTATACTTATATACTCGACCAAAGAGGAGGACATCATCAGGAAACATAAGATGAGAGACAAACACTTTCTTTGTGATATAAAAACCATGAAAAACCCCTCCCATTTTTGTCGTCGATATTTATTTTCTCAAGTCGTCAATAACCAAAAGAAAAAATAGTGGGGATAGGGAGCACCCCCTACGAAGACCACAATAAGTCTTGAAGAAATTCGAAGGGACACTGTTGATCAAAACAACATAATAAACAGTGGAGACACAAGCCACGATCCTTCCACTACCTCAATAGATAGACCAATCTTCTGAAGAATCAAATGGACAAAGGTCTAGTCCACACAGTCATAAGCCTTATGAAGATCCAATTTTAAAATGATAGACTCCTTGCTCCTAACCTTTATAGAGTGAATATTCTCTTGAGAAATGGCTTCAATAACCTGTATTTGGTGATCCTTACAGAAACCAAATTATTCGAGAGAGATGTATCTAGAGAGTTTTACCTTCAGTCGAGTCACAATTATCTTAGAAATCACTTTGTATGTAATATTGCATAATGAAATGGGACAATAATCACTAAAATAAATTGGTTTCAAGGACTTTGGAATGTGGGCAATTAAATTCGCGTTAACCGCACCCGATATCTTTCGATCTCTAAGTAAGTCTTCAACCAATTGCAGCAAGTTGGAACCCATTAAATCAATGAAATGGTTAAAAAGATCCATTGTCTAGCCATTTAGACATGGGCACTTATCTTTTGTAAAAGATATTAACACAACATAAATCTCTTCAATCTTGATTGGCCCTCCAACAAAAGAATCATCCTCTGCAGGGAAAATTTGTGGAAAAGATTGAATACATTCTAATTGGTTTTGAATATCCACCTCTGACTGAGCCTAAAAGAAATCCCCAAAGTACCAAACAACTTCTTTGTGAATGTCTTCTAGATTATATAACTTATCACCCGATCCAACCATGATATCCCAAATGGTATTCCCACTTCTCCTTTGAGAAGCGAAATAATGGAAAATTTTAATATTTTTGTCTCTTCATTTGATCCAAATCATGTGACTCATGAGTTGCCACTCCTCCTCCTGGATTCTCAAAATTTTACTCTTTCGAGTCTCCAATTCCATGATTTGAAGATGATGTGTTGATGTTAAGAAATAAGGAGCAACTGGATTGTTGAGCCATGTCAAGACATCATCAATCTTTGCCAACTCAATATGATGTTTTTTCCTTTTCTTTTTGTCCCTCTGCCAACGCCTAGCCACCGCTTTTAATTTATGAAGCTTGTGACTGACCATGTCCATCTAAGACATCCTAGGGGATATAAACATATTAGACCATATGTTTTGAACTAGCCGTAAAAAACCTTGATTAGTTATCCAAGAGTGGTTCAACTTGAAAGATAGTCCCCTCCAAATATGATCAATGCTCCATTAAAGAATGATAGGAGCATGATCGGACAAAAAAGAGGTGGATATCCAAGAACACACATAAACTCAACTGTGCTAATAATTTTTCATGCACAAGAAATCGATCCTTCCACTTGGTTATATTTTCAAGACCTGATCTCCCATTATTCCATGTCGAAGCGAGTGGATCAAGAAGAATATCCACAAGATTATTCCTAATGAAGAGCAAAACATAAAAAAACATGGGATCCATCCAACATTGAGAACCCCAACATTCAGCCTCTAACACTATTAGGTTTAAATCCCCCGCCATAATTGTAGATCCAATTTTCATAATTCCACAGTTGTCCATATGTTGCTAGATATCCATCCTTGTATTATAAGGCACATAAATATTGAGAATATGGAAGCAGTGCGATGATCCCCTAACAAAACCGGTTAACAAAATCCTTGCAAAAAATTAAAAGAAATGAAATCAACCCATTTAGGATCCCACAGAGTGGCCAAAACCCTCGCAAGCCCAATAAGATCAAACACTGCAACTTTCCATCTAGGACATAAATTCATGAAAAAAATTGAGCTTTCTCTGCTTTAACCATAGACTCCTAGATCAAAATGATTGTCGGGCATATAGATTTATAAATGTCTTTCGGATTAATCACATTTTTAGGATTGGGTCGATGTTTCGAACCAACTAATGTGGTTCATCCTCGGGACAAGGTGGAAAAAATCCTACAATCTTCATGAATAAATAGTAAGGATGCATCATTAGCCATGGTTAAAACTAGCCATTGAAAACTAGCTGTTGAGGACTAGTCATTGAGAACTAGCCGTTGGAGATTAGGTAGCTAGAAATCCTAAAAAGGAATTATTTAATATTTATTAGTTATAAATTCTATTTAATA